>JANSTX010005582.1:3628-15995 GCA_027564355.1 Penthetria funebris | reverse complement strand
GTTCATTGAAATCCAAATATAATACCACCAATCCCACAAGGTTATGATTACTGCACAATTCCACAAAAAGTTTATCAATATCCGATCTCTTTAATCTCAATCTGAATATAAAAGTCTCCTTACCATCAGATGATGCCTCCTCTATAGGTGCGTAAATCTGATCTTTTAATACACATTTAATACTAACTATTGAATTTGCTGAGATTAATCGATCTAATATCGGCTTCCAGTCGCCTACTGTGATCCATGTTACTCGTTTCTCCAGAAAACACAATGGTTTCATCAGAGAATGTAGTTCCGTTTTGCCTTTTCGCTCAATTCAAGAAACACAAATAATATTAGTATTACTGCCTTAGTAATGCCATATAATACACTATAGAACTTTGAGAATATTTTGATTGGATTTTAATTTCACTGGTTCACGTAATCTCAATAATGTGAAGTATGTAACTCATCCTATGTGATGTCAGATGCTAGGCACATGATTAGGTAATAATTGGCGTTAAATAACGATTATTACTCTATTATTTTAAAACGTACTATAATAGTCTGAAGTTCAGGGATTATTTTTTGTAAAACACATTCGTAGTAGCAAGGTTTACCGTTGTAAAAAATTATTGTGTATTTTTAATAAGCAATAGATAGAAATCAATTAAAACTTAAAATATAACCCGTTCGGCTAACGACATAGAAAGCACGGCAAGCAGTGTCCGGTCAAATTAAATTAATTATTAGGAAGGCATACATCTAAGGACCGTAATTATAAAATTTTACAGATATTACAGATTAATAAAAACTTCAATAATTCTATAAAAATACATAATTTATTAATACTGCATTCACTAATTACATATATTTAAAATAGTCTATTAATGATTATCACCTTTTGCTTTATAAGCTGATTTCCAAATTTCAAACAGGCATATTGTTGAATGAAAACGATAAAAAATTGCCAATGGCATTGAAACGTGTGTTATAACTGTCCAAGCCCAAATTCCGAAAAATGTAAGGTGTGATGGTCTGAAACCGGCTCGTCCCTTAATCATTGTATTTATGAACCACATTGACATATTAGCAACTAAGAGAAAAGTAACAATTTCTCGACCTGGTTTTCGCTTGTGTTGTTGAGCACCTCTACATTTTCGCCAACTTGCATTTAAAATGAATAACGTTTGTGTTGATGTTTGTATTAAACTGAATATTTCGGCAACTAAACCCTCTTTACCACCACGAATTCCATCATCCATTGCAAAATAATTTGCCATTATACTAAATTGAATAAAAAATAATGATTATATATTGTCAATTCTATTGAGCTAATACCTATATCAGTCAAATGTTTAATGTAATAAATTGAACACACAGGGAAACGGAAGTTACCTCTACACATATAGAGCTTCCGCGCTACGGTATATGTCAACTTGATACTAGAAAATGACTGATACAAGGACTAATCTAACCATCTTTTCAAACTTAACATTGACCTTATAAATGAGAAGTCATATTTCAAACAGTACAGTTAAGCATATTTTATTGGTTTAATATTTTTGCCATAACAATATACTCATGTGTATGAATATTCATACATGAATAGAAATATTGCAGAAAGAAAATCATGAATTTTAATAAAAAAAAAATTACCTAAACATTCCATAAACATAGACACCACTTTGTGCTAAAACAAGTAATGTACAATCAAGAGCTATTGAACTTGCATGATGATCATTTGTTTTTCTTTGATACTTTAAATCCCTCATTTTAATAACAGCCGCTAATACAGCTGTTGTCGTTAACGAATACATCACAATTTCGCAAATTGTTACTTCAGCTATTGCCATATATTCATAATTTGGTTCATTATATAAAACAAAGTACATTATCAAACATATTATTGTCAATACGATCATTAAAATTCCAGCAAACATTCCTCTATGGGCACGTGCACAGTCAACAGAAAAATGATGTGCACTTTTACGATGTTCTTTTTGAGAAACTTTTTTTGAATGTTCTATGTCCGATAAGCTTCTAATTTTCTTCCACATTTCGTACAAAATTACAGCACAAATTAAGGAATATTCAATTGTGCATGGAAATAGAAAAGGTGATGCATTCTGAACAAGATTACCCATTATATTTGTACGACCACAATCAATTATTGATGATGACGATGACATTGTCGATGATAATAGATTAATGTCTGAACGCTTGACAATTGAATGATTAGTTTTATCAACGATATGATCTAAATTACCAGGTGATGAAGAAGTTGATAAAACTGTTAACGGTGGAACTGTAAATGGTGATACCGTACTCACTATAATTTAATTATGTTCAATTTTATATTAATATAATATAGTTAATAAAATATAAAGAATGAAATCATACTTAACATTGCTGTTGCATCGCTGTGAGAGAAATGATGAATTTCATGTTTTGTTTCTTCAACTAACACATAAAGCCATTCGCATAAATTTGTAGCTACCATATGCATTAAACCAAATCTTGCAATAACTTTATGTCTTGCCATATCCAATTCGGTCGTATTTAAAAATATAAATTGCATTTGTACAATTGAAAGCGCCATACGTGCAGCTGGTGTTAACAAAATTAGTAAATTTCGGCAGTCTGGATCTTCTAAGATGAGAAAAATTAGTTAGCTTTAATATTTATGCTACCATATAGTATTGAATCGAAAATTTAAAACCAACAATTTTTTTATTAGTTATTTGAGTCTTTGTCTTGTAGCGACTATTAGAAACAGTGAAGCAAAATGAATTTTTAATAATTAATCGAAGATGTCACGCGATTTGTATCTAAGTACTGATTATCAGTCGAAGATAATTTTGGAATACTGCACTTTTTTCTGTTCTGCCATTTCGAGACATCAGTAAAATAATCATGATTCTTTTGTGTATCATATTAAATTTCAAAATTGTGTCTGCTCACAAAAAACTCGATTTTATATTTCTAATCTAACCCGAGTTTTGACGACGCAGTTACATTATCTTATCCGCTGTCCATAAGACATTAGAAAGTGAAGCTGAACATGGTTTGTGGTTTTCTCGGCGAACTAAAATGTTATTAAGTTTAAGTTCCCATATTGAATCTATAATACAATAGTATACTAACTAAACAACTACAAAAAGTCAATGTTCTACAAGAATCTAGTCGTGTGACTTACTTCTTAGATGATGTTTAGACATTTTTTAATTGGAAAGTAGCCGCAATCTTTTGGATATAATACTGAAAAATTTAAATTTTTACCTATCTGTCGGTTAACTAATAGCTTTTTACAGCAAACGATAATTGAAAATGGTTACCCACCAAGAAAGTCAAAATTAGATTGATTGTAAGTTTCCGTATAAATTGTTTAATAATATGTAATATATAAAACACCATAATATTAGAATTATTTAAAATAAACTAGAAATCTAAACAATAAATAAATATCAATAGGTATTTATTTTGTTAATAATATAATTTTTAATTGCTTCTTACTTTTCAATTCAAAATATTGCCCAAATTCTAATCCAGAATAGACCATTGTTCCGATGCCGAAAGAAATGGCACCAACTCGTAAATAGAAACTACCAAAATGTGCTACTCGTTTTCTAATATGAAAATTATTTGTTTTTTCATCTGAAAATATAATAAATAAATACAGTATTTTAATTAAATATCCGCACGACATTAATACATTTCATTTTAAGCCCGTTTTGAGTTTAAAGGGACTTCTATAATACGTTACGAGTTACTTTTATATTGAACATTTTTTTAGTGTTTCTTATTTCAGGTAAAAAAAATTGATTAGAGGGTTATTAGAAATACAGTTGCTATTTTTAGTGGATTAATTGTCAAAATACTCAAAGTTTCAGCAACAAATTATTGTTGAAAGTTTTGGTGTGCCTTTTGATTGTCTGATCTTTGGATGGATCTAAAAATAACGAAACAACAAAACGATCTATTCTAATTTCAGTGCAAAATACTTCAATTTATTAATTAGTAAATGATTATGGGGTAATCTTATCTATAAACAATTGTAGTATCATTTGTCATCTTCTTATTTTCAATGACACTGCAAAGCATGAATGAGGTATAACACCTATATACTCGTATATATATTAAACCCGATTAAACTCAAAATCGGACTCACATGACATGCATACAATAAACTTACTATACTTTTTTATTAAAGTAAATACTGCCCGAGTTCGTAGATGTGTTGCATACAGAAATATAACAAATATTATGCTGACTAAATATAAATAAACATAAAATCCTTGATAAACATAAATTGGAATTTTTGATGTTAAAATTTGTGTCACTGGCATTGCCACTCCTAATACAACAATTATTTTTGCATAAATTGCCGATAATGATGCACTTAATGCATCACTATAAAATGGTAGATAGAAAATGAAATTGGATATTAAAACAAATAGGTTCTTTAAGAAAATCATTATTATAATACCTACTCTCCAATTCTCCTATTTTTTCTTCTAAATTCTAATGCTTGCTCTGAATTTTTGCCTGCAGTCGTTTGTTGTGCATTAATATTGCTTGAACTTCCTGTATTATCTAATTCATGTAAAGATCTTTTAAATAAAAAAAAAACAACAAATTATTATAATGATATAAATTTCACGTCTTTTTTTATTTTGTTCAAAAACACATTCCTTCATGTTTAAAAATTATCAAAAAGTTCGCCGTTTCTCTATCTTGCCGCCATTTTTATTTCTTTTTTGGAGTTGGCTAACAAATAACGAAATCAAGATCTACTCAATTCGCTTTTACCACCATGCGGTACCGAAATATCTTTCGGGATTGACGTTAGATGAAAAATTATTTTGTTTCAGGCGAGCAGGAACTATAGATATTTAAAAATTCAAATGTACCAAGTAACTCAACGTTATGACATCAATAATTTATTTTTTTTTTTAAATTTAATATCACGCGACGAGCAACATTAAGATGGTATTTAAAAATTTATCAATTATTCTGCTTTAGGGTACGGTTATTTTTTTTTGCGCTGAAACAGCATAAGGCGAGCAGAAACGTTAGGTGGTATTTAAAAATTTAGGGTACAGAAACTGTTTTCTTACCCAGATTTATTATGGTTTTTCTAAAATAGTTTTAAATAGTGTGAACAAATTCGGACGTAATATTATTCTTTTAAATTTTATCCAGGACGACCAGTTATAGAGTTCCACAAACACTACGTTATATAAATTTATTAAAATTAAAATTGAATTTGACAAAACTTACCCCATATTCCATCTGGGTCTTTGTGCTTGAGAAGATAAATAATTTGGTGGAGTACGTGTTGTAATTGCCGCAATTATTGCTGACGGTCTTCGATTTGCTAACATCTCTTGCAGTAAGCCCGAAGGTGTTCTGGAAATTGTTACTTCAGGAATTGCAACAATTGATGTTGATAAACTATTATTATTGGAGCTAATGTGCACATGATTTGTGATTGCTTTGTTTGTTGGACGCATATTTCTTTCGTAATTTTGAAAATTATAATTATTCAAATTATGTTGTATTAATAATGGTTGTGTATCTTCGATAATATCTGTGGATATTCGATTTATTGTTAGTTGAAGCTGTTGTTTATTATTACCGTCAACATCACTAAATTGATAATAAATTAAATGACATTAATTTATACAATAAAATTATATTTATGTTAGATTTCTATAATATAATTCTTGTAATTTCGTAATTATTATTACTCATTCAATGACTGTATATTTTATGTACTTAATTTTGTTTACATTCTTAATTATGTTTGCTTTTTCTTCTTATTTTTTGACAAAATGTGACATAAACATATGAATGGCCCCAACAATAAATTAACTATTCTAAAGTATAAATATTACATGCACGTTGAATTTTTGATTATTTTCGAATTTACATAAACATATAGTGATCTTAATTTTTTTTATAACATACAATATGATTATGTATATCACCGGAAACACAATCTCAATATGTGTTAATTTTGTCGTGTGATCATGTATCATTGGGAGTCTGCCTCACCAACAAATTAGGTAATTGTGAATTATTCTACCGAATTATTCAAATATTGAACCGATCAATTACATGTGTCTTTAAGGCACATATGTAGTTGATATCATTATCATGATAACAATATAATGATGTATTTGATTAAAGAAATTGTGTAATATTATATCCATTATAAAACTGTAAATAAAATGTATCCTAGCGCCAAGATAATAACAAAGATTAACTATATAAGTACTATAAAATAAGGATGGCTTGTAGAGCTTTTATGGTTATACTTTTGAAGTACAAAAAGTTTCATAATTTGCACATTCGTTGGTCGTTTGTGATACCAAACAAATGTGTAAGTCAAGATCTTCTAGTCTGCCGTTTCCTCTAGTCAAAAACAAAAACGAATAAAAGTACCGGTAATTCGATCACGGTATATGTTAGTAATGACGTTTGATCGTGGCTACAAAAATGGCGTAAATGTCGTGTTTGTCGTCTGGTTGAAAAAACAATTCAACAACAAACTAAGTAGCTGCAGTGCATATTTATGCACCACTCTATTGAAATATTCATATGTATAACTGGATAATTATGATTGATATTACATGCACATTTGAAACGGAAAATTGACATCAAAGTGCCGCCATATGCGACCTCCATGCACAAAAACATAATAATCAACTTGTTTTGATTCAGAGTATACGTTAATTCTTAATCCTGAATCAGATATGTGGATTAAACATGCATTCGATACTGTTAAGATCTTGTTAAGATGTAGACTTTTCTTGAGAATTATGCAATATACCGTCCCAATTGATGTACAATCAGGTGTAAAGCGTAGGGATGTATTATATCACTATTCTTGTTCCTACTCTTCTCTGATTAAATTATGACAAAGATGAAGAATGAATCACAGGGTATAAGGTGGAGTTTAACCAATCGACTTGTAGATCTTAACTGTATCAACGACATAGTCTGTTGGCACAAACAGAGACTGACATGTAACTAAGACTGGAACGAATAGTGGACATATATAGTTCCCAGATGAGCATATGGATTAGTATTTTATACACGAAACTAATTAAAGTTGGTTCGTCGATGACATGCATCCTTGAAGTCGGTAATGCAATAATAGACAAGGTAATTTTGCCATCAATAAATGTAATGTATTCATATCGCTTCGCTTTTATATGTATAATATAATAAAAGTTGCAACAATATTAATTTCTAATTAATAATAAATTAATAAATTATAAACAATGTGAATGTTTGCCTTCTGAACAAATGTTGGTATACCTTCGTGGTATCTACTTGGAATTAGTTAATTAATTTTGATTATTTTAATAAATGCATTGATAATAATTATATAATGCCGTGCATAAAAATGTATTTATTTGAAATTAATTGCAAGTGAATACATTTTAGGTCAAAACATCTAATATGTATAGAAATTGTACAGTTGCTTGGAATTGTAACAACAATAATAAAGGCTGATATGGGGATAGTAAACTGAAGTACTGCTTATGATTTACGTGAGACTAAATATCGCAAATTTTTTTTTTACGACTAAGCACTGTAGTGCCAGTAGAGAGTATATAACTCTATAAGTTATTAGTTTATTGTAATATTTGTCAGATTTTCGAATTTGAGAAACATAATTTTCCAATAACACTCAGTAATGTATTCATAACACAGTCATAAAGGCAGTTGTTAAATCATACATATTTCGCTAATTTTGAAAATCTGTATCAGTAGCATAACTACACAAACAGATACAGTTTTTGAAGGAAATTTAAAATATCACAAAGTTATGAATTCCTGTTGCGAGTATTAAAAATTTTCTATATTTGAGAATCTATATCAGGAGAGCATAACTATACCTAAGCAGGTATAATTTCTGGTCAAAATTTTAAAAAATCTCATGGACGGTTACATAAATAGACTCGGTGCTTAGGCGTTGGATAACAAGTACATGCATATTGTTAACTAATTATTCATATGTAACACATATTCATAAAGCTATGAAATCCTGGTTGGAGTATTAAAAATTTGCTAAATGTGCATAATTAACTAATTTTAAAAATCTGTATCTGTTTTTGAATTAACTCGGTGCTACGGCAAAAAATAAACCACATGAATAACTAGTCTGGTGAAAATCACAATTAATATCACCAATATTACCTAGCTTGTCAAGTTTATAGGAAACGTTAGAGAGCACATTAGTCTGTGGTCTAAGCTTATTTTGCTAATATTAACAATGTTTGTACTTAAAAAACAAATAATATCATATCAATTTAGCTAAAATAAAAAGTTATTCTTAAAGTAATTAACAAAAACCATCTTCTTCTTCTTTCGTGCCTTTTTCATCCCTTATTCAGAGTTAATCCACATGTTCTCTGTCTATTCATTTATGAGTGCTTGTGGAGCAACAGATTTAACTGCTCTTGATTGTTTGTTTTGGTTGTATTTTCTTTAATTTTATTAAAAAAATCCTTTATTGTATAATCTTATAATTAAAATACAAAATCTTCTTGGCCTACGGCCCCAACGTTTTACAATGGGATTATCAGAGTCGTCAATATTTTTAAGGAATTTTGTCGCTTGCCTACTATCGATTCTTTCGATGCCGGTGGTGCGATATATTTTACTTTTACTGATATGTGTATATTCACCTCTTCATCTTTCTACACCAGTTAACATGCGTACACTACAATTTTGCGTTCCCGAATGCGTATTCTTTCCATTTGGTGCAAAGATATTGAGGACCAGACAACGAATGCATATGTTATTAAACATCGGATAAATTATTTATAGCAGAGAATTTTTATCTTCTTATCTAGTTTGCTGGTTTCCTTAAGAATAGGACGCATCGTGTCTTACGAGTCGAAAATCGTTTTTACAAACTTCATTCAAGTGCGATTTGAATTTCAGTGTGTTGTTGAATTTTACACCGAGATATTTTATACAATTATAATGTTGTTAAGTTTATTATCATTTATAAAAATATCTATCTATCTTTTGTTGGTACGAGTCATCTTATTCGATGACCAGTACCTGTAAATACTGTGGCGTTACACTTTAAGTAATTCATTTTTAGATTCATGATTCTCTATGCAGTAGGTGTGTTGGAATGTGTAGCAAGTATTAATTTGTCATGAAACACTGTATTAGCCTTGACATTTCTAAGAGAAGAAGAAGGTATATGTCGGCAATATATAGTGTAAATAGTATAGCCGTTGAGATTGAACCCTGAATTGCACCGGCATTTATTGGGTATATATTCGACATGTAATTGCCAATTCGAACCCTAAATGTTCTATATTTATGAGAAAATTGTAAATTATATTTGTTAGGTGATCGCTAAAACCGTGTACGTATTTGAATGGAATTCAAACAGTTGAACATTCGCAATCGCACACCGCATACTGAGTAATACATACTTAAGTTGAAGCATTACAAGATACAAAAAGTGTAAGACTTAACATCGGCATAAAAGGCAACAAGACTTTAATGCACGGAAACACACAAGTGACGAACTCGAAAATTTGGTGTTGTGTATTGAGAACATTTCCACTGTTATACAGTAACACATTAAACAGATAGACGTAATGTCATAATACTCGCAAATGGTGACAATATTGAACAGTAAGATGTTTTTTTAAAAAGTTTAATGTATTTTCAACATTGTCTAAAAATATTTTATATACAAATATTCAATATTGACAAAATTTAAGTCTAAAATCTCCCTTTCGTCACGCAGACGAGGCCGTAATAGAGTAGATAGCGAATTTCAAACGAACAATGTCCCAATGCCCCGCCAGGTTGCTCTGAAAATGCTGTATCTAAAAGTATAGGCCCGACCTCGTCTGCGTGGAGTGGGGGAGGTCAGGGTATTCTAGACTTTCGCCAACAAGACTACTACATTTTTAATCTGTTACACTTTGACTTAAAAAACTTTCATTGTGAAATCAATTTTATCTTATAGTAATGATGATGAAATGTTAAAGATAGAATAGAATTTCTTCGTGAAAGTTTTCAACATATGACCATAACACAAATGATCAAAGTACAGCAAATTGTTTAGTTGGATAATTTAGTAATTTCTAAGTAATTTTTCTATGGTGCTAATTTTTAAATTGATACATTTTAAGATGTATTTATTGTTCATATTAAAACAACTATATTTAAATGATTAAAAAGTAAATAAAAGATATTTAATGACTAAAATGCATTAAAATAAATGTATTTAAATTTAAAATTAGTATTAGAATATTTATTTAAATTATTAGTTTAGTTTTTAATCATTATTTTGTTTATACTCGTACATATGCTGTATAGTATCACCATATAGTTTTATGGTGTATAACGAATATTTCTTATTACATCCTTTAAATCGTTTAATCTAGCAAAGGGTTTCAAGTTATCACACACTTCTAGGATATGCGAGCAATTAAATTCTGAATATCACCATTTGTCAATTGATAGAGAATTCACCATATAAAGTTGGAAGTATTTTGAAGTATATTTTAATAAAGAAGAGAATAAATCATTAATTTTTTATAATACGATGATAATTGTCTTTAATAAAATATTTGTTAATTAATTATTACCCATTATTTTGAATATTATTAGAAGTATTCATGGTATTATAATCGCTATTTAAATTTTCACTGCACTCTTCATGATACATATTTTAGAACTGACGAATTTATCCAATTTTTTGCCATATATAAAACTTTAATTATATTTAGATATTTGACGTATATATACAAAATATATAAATCAATTAACACTTTTATTTCAAGAATAATTCTTCACAAAATTGGAATACAAGAAAAAGCAGTGAATTCGTTATCCATATTAGATACTCGTATATAATCCAGAGAATTCCTTGGTATCTAATAATAATCTTATATTTTATTTTTAATTTAAAGAAAAGCTCAGAATGACTGCAATTAGTCAGTCACTGATAAGATTTTCGTTTTATTTTTAATAGAAACAATAAAAATCAAGTATTATCCAATAAAATTTTATATGTACGCGAGCGACATTGATATTCATCACAGATGATGGAAACTTTTTTAAATTTAAAAATTCACTAAAAATTCAGAACAAAATGAATAAATTTTAATTGTGTTATAAAAATTATATTATTTATTTATATAGAAATTAAAAGCTTTTCGAAACACTTAAACAAATAAAGTAAATATATTAAAAATGTCTACCTTTTATAGAAAACACTACGACAAACTGACTACTGATATGAATTAAATTACGTTAAAGTAATAACTCTCCTCATTTAGCACAGTATTATCAATTAGACTCATTAGAGATAGTGTTAAGATATGAACAAAAAAATCCATTCATAATGTTTATCGTATATGCATGACAGATATACCTACGTAAAATAGACTTTATTTATTATGAATACAAAAATACGTATTTGTATAGCTAATTAAATGCTTATAATCTTAAGTATACGTAATATTAAGCTTAAGCTAATCTTGTATATTCATAAAGGTGTATACAATTATCATATATCATTTTATTGTTTCATTATTTTGATAGATCTGTCCAAAGATCCGACCCAAACAAAGTAAATGCACAGATTTTTGAGGTTAGTATTATGTGGGCTATTAATTGTCAAGTGTGTGGGCGTATTGCTTATAAAGGTAAAAATAAAAACTATATTCCTATCTTTATAATATTCGTTGAGTAGTGCAAATTTACGTTTATTGATCGACTAAAAAGTATAAAATAATTTCTTCCAGTCCCATACAGATTTATAACCCCCCATACAGATTCCTAACCCCATACATATTGTTATACACATATATATCACAAGGCCAGAATGTTGAAGAAAAAGTTATTGAATATTACTAGGTAAAGCTGAAAGAAATTATTGCGTAACCAGAAAAGAATTATTGGCTGTAATAAAGGGAATTGAATATTTTCATGGCTACTTATATGGTCGAAAATTTCTTGTCAAAACAGATCATTCGTCATTACATCTGGTTACTGAATTTTCGAACATCAGAAAGGACAAATGGCAAGATCGATGGAAAAATTGCAAAAATACGATTTTCAAATACAATCATATCAAAAGGTACAAGTCAAGGTAATGCAGACTCTTTATCCAAAAGGCCATGTATACGTACAGATTGTAAACATTGCAAAAGACATATAATGAAAAAGAATTAAATACATTATGAGCGGATAAAACAGAAATTGTAAATGCTAAAACGACTATTGGAGATGCGACAAAATTTTCATCTACATAACTACAGAAGTTAATAAAGAAAAGACCATGAATTAAAATATTTGCTACAGTGGGGCTTAGTCAAGAAAATCG
>JANSTX010005571.1:6879-20661 GCA_027564355.1 Penthetria funebris | reverse complement strand
GAATTGATACACATATACCCATAGCATGCATGTTAAGTCTACACTAATTTATTAAATAAATAATATAAATATATATATATATATATATATTTATATTAAGTACTCGTTTCAGCATTACCACACTGTATTTATAATAACAAACAACATAAAGAAGAAATAATTGTAAATGAATATTTCAATAATTTGAATATTGATTTAGAATAGATTAGATTTACATTTCCTTAGATCATAGATAATGTACTCGTATATGAACAGAAGTAAATATATATTATTCATTAAACGAATCTTACTCAATGTTCACAGAATGAATATAAATGATAAACAATATGTTATAAAGTTAGAAAGTGAAATAGCCGCGACTTTACGTTACTCAATTTATCTTTACTTCCATGTATGTTTTCATCGAAAACTCAATCACAATATGTTAATTATTAAAATAGGTAAAGAGAACATCTGCCGTTATTGGCGACTGTGTGAATAACATTTCACGACTAAATTTCACCATTGGTGATGTATTGAGTGACCGACTATCATCTAGGTTACATTTTCATCTCCATAATATCCACGAACGCTATCACCAGTAATGTTGTGTTTATCGACTGATTGAAAAAACATCTCAACCGGATAATTGTAATTGATATAATACTTTTGTCGACTGTAAATTTGCATATTAGAAATATCAGTGAGTATTTCTAACTAGAAGAGAAAAAAATATAATAACAGTTTAAATAACTTAGTGAGTTGTGTTTAAATTTTAAGTTACCCAGGTTGTTGGCGCGATGTTTTTTTATTATCTACTATATGGCATATTTTTATTGAGTTCATTACATATGAAAATCACAAGGGGATGTAAAGATGATTTGAGTAACCTAATTGTTGCAGTTTATCACTATATTATTATATAATAATAATTCACTTACCTCGAAAATGGGCTTCTAGAAATCTGTCCATATCTCTGTTATTCTTCCGAATTCTGGCATCATTCCATAATACGTTAAAAAAAAAAAATCTGAATAATTTTTTTCCAAATCATTTCTCTGCTTTGTTTGCTATCTGTAACAAAGAAAAAATATGATATATATTCATATTATTATCAATTTTAGAATCTGAATTTTGTTCAACGTTTTTTTTTTTTTTTTTCAGAAGAACGATCGAGCCAAGACAATGTACTCGAATGGAGTGATGAAATTTTTGTAATTAAAACTATAAAAATGCCCTTTATGCAAATGTGTAAATGTATAGGTACATATATTCCTATTTAATTTTTGCAAATACTAAATCTATAAATTGTATTTATTTAATTATATTCGCCAATGGTAACAAATCGATCAATCAGTAAAAATATTTACTTTTTACCTTCATTGTTCAATCATTCAAAAAATTGAAAAGGGGAAAATATGTGTATTATTGCAAAGCAGTTTTTTTTTCTGGTCATGAATAAAAGCAAACCTTTTGTCTCTTTATATTCGATGGTAAAAAAGAAGGAAGCAGCTGGAATTAAACTGTGAGGTAAAATTTTTCTATACCATTTATATATTTGGGATATATTTCGATCTCTGAACAAAATTGTACCGCTTCAAACAGCATACTTAATCTTGTTGCTTATACAAAAAATGCAATTTCATAGTTAAAAATCAACATAGCGAATGAAGCAATAGCATTTTTCAAGTTTACGATATGCATAACTACAGGAATATGTATATTAAATAAATATGAAAGGAATTGGAATTTATTTTTTAATGAGTCATTAAACGGACACCATAATGTTATTAATTCTTGTTTGAATAAAAATCAATATATCACACCAGTTATTCACTACTTTCAAATCATTCATGTTATTAATACCAATTTGTTGAAATTAATTATATTTATTCTTTTCTTATGATTGGCATAATATGATCATCCTCTGATCTTTAATAATTTATATACGAGTACATATATCAACATAATATTTAATCCAAGTAACCATATAGAAAATGTTAATGACATTCCAATTTTTAATCATATATTCATCATTATCATGGACTGTATACCACATTGGCCATTTCCAATATGTAATGTGTATAAAATGTAAATGTAAATAATTACAAATGAGATTAAAATTATAAAATGTGTTGTACCCATATTCGTATAAATATAAAAAAAAAACAATAAAAGCCTACGTCAAAATTTACTCAAAATATGAAGAACAGGACCATTATATTATACAGTTGAAAATAACGTTAAATTACAATGCCACCCTATACTCTTGTGGCATACTGTATATGAGATGCTGATATGATAAATCTTTCCAGAAAATACTGAATTCGATGTTTGTATACTTATATTACAAGCGTGTAGATATAATACGAGATAGATATTTACGAGTATTAATTAAGAAACCATTTAACTATTTAGAAAAACAAACGATATGACATTTTATTTTCAATCGTTATTTCAGATTAGTAGAGCGTATTTAATCAAATCAGTCCTTATTGGTGAAATATTTCGTTTTGCATATACAAATCAATGACTATCATTATTTTATATAGCATTTTCTTTATTTTCTATTAAACAGTTAAATTAATATAAATATTACATGCAATTATAAATTAATTATTTTAAAATACATTATAAAATACAAATAATTAACTCATAACTCATATTCGTATTTTAATGTTAAAATAAATATGGATTAATATTTTTAAATATCTTTACCGTTTTCAAATTTCACAAAAACTTCATTGAATTTTCTCAAGAAGACATCAACATCCAACTCAGTTATTCCCATACTTGCAGCCACTGTAAGATACGGAATTGATGATGTTGACGTATGACTACCCCAACCTATAAATAGACATAATATTATTATATCCTTCATTACTACATCAAAAATGTTAAACTAAAAAAAAAAAAAAAAACTTACATTTGAATTCATAATTGGATATATTTTTATGTTCCAAAGTTGAAATAATTCTTGCACCTGATACACCTCTTTTGAAAAGCATTGATCCAATAATTGAAACTTTTTCAGAATCGATATTATTAAATGGAAATGCTGCAATAACAAATTAATTAATTAAGAAATTCTGTTATTTATACAAGAATATATACGTTACCTATTGATATTCCATTATCTATAATTACACAAAATTCATCGGATCGTTGCATATTTAACAACATTTGTTTTAATTTATTGAAAATTATTAAACGTTCATTAGCCAATTTTAAATAACCATTTTTACCCAATGACAATAGAGTCATAAAAACATCTAAAGTTTGTGAAGATGATGCACGACCGGCATAATTTTTCGAAATACAATTAATTATATCTTCATTGAAACCGGCAACAATAGCTCCACCGACTGGTACTAATACATTTTTATCTGTACTTTGTACAAATAAATCAACTCGTCCATTTCGATTGGCATTTTCAATTTCTTTTCCAATCTTGCGACATTGTAAGCCATATGCATTATTGATTAAATGTGGTATGTCGTATTTTTTTGCAATTTTACCCAATTGTAATACATTATCAGATTGTCTTGGTGCAAAACAACTTGTTGTCGAAAATATACAGACAATATTATCAGCACCAAGTTCATTAATTTTTCGTTCAAATTCATTTATATTTGTTGTTAAACTATAAGTATTATCAATTGAAATTGTATCAATTATAATTGGTATTAGGCGTGCCGTAATAATACTTTTAAAACAAGACTTTTGATCAATTCTTGACCATAAAACATATTTTGAATTCAATCGATTTTTTTGTAATGTTGATAAACACAATGATAATGTCATTCCAGTAGCCATTGGAATTAATATTGACTTTTTTGTACTTATTATACCTATAAGAGGCGCGGAGAAAAATGGTTAAAAATGTCGATAAAAATCATAAAATATATTTACGTACCCATATTTTTAATTAAATCCAGAATCATTGAATTTGTTAATTGATTTAAAATACTTGAACCAACTGCTTTTGGTTGAGATTCTCCTAAATCACCTGATCTACCGATACCATGACCGAATCCATAATGTCGTTTAGAAACAAGATCTGAAAAACAGAAAAAAAAAACACATATATAATAGAAATATCTTTTCTCTTTTATTACAAAGTTATAATTAAAATAATTACTGCATGCAATTCTAGATTCTCTTTCTCCAACACCACATTTATTAATGAAATTATTACTGTCGAGACTTGAAAGCTGTTGAACTAAGCGTTCAATCATATGGTCACTCCAACCATTTTCGGGAATTTTACGCTTAAATGAAAATGAAGAAATATTAGACTTTTTAGTTTGTATAATATTTTTATTCGATAATTAAATCTATAACTAATATCCTATCTATAACTAAATGTCACTCTTTTACTCTACGCGGCAGTATTGGTCGTAAACGAACAATATTCATTGTTCCCGATCTCTGGCCAGTACCTTTCACTTCTCTCAATCCACTATCATTGGTACTAGAATTCTTAATGATAGTTGACACGATGGTTTAGGACGACATGGTATTTTATTATTCGAGCGAATTCAGTAAAGTTCGTATTTTGCAAAATCACCGACTGGTCGCCTCAGTGTATGGCCAATACAATTCCACTTTTTCCAGTTGATAATATATATCGTCTCAGGACAGAAAATTTAAAAAGGGCATCTATTGAATTTGTGACACGATGTTATTTGTCACCTTCCAAGTTTCGCAGCCATACAATAGTACCGATAAACAGTTAATTTGAAGGATTCGCAACTTTTAATGTTTTGAAAATTTCCAACGACTGTCACACACTCTATTCAGCATACCAAATGTTTTTTCCGAGACTTCTGTATACGGAATTTTGCATCTGTTTCAGCATGGTCATCAATTGTCAAAGAATGTCCCCAATATTGAAAGTCCTCTACTTCATCTTTTTCATCGCCATTGACCACAAGTAAACATGACGCGCCAATCTTTAATAGTTTCATTCATTGAAACATTGATCTTTCGACCAACTTGTGACTTGTTTTTTACAACTCGTTTCACTCTCATATGTCTGACTCAGTTTGTAATAAAATCAGTCAAATGGCGTCATCACAGTTGAGACCGTCAAGGGGACCGGTTAGAAAATGAATCTAATACTATGCGGTTAAGTATATTTTCTTGATAAAAATGCATTCCAAGACAAGCAGAAACAATAGTGCTAATAATATACGTATACATCCCTGATTTACGTCCGAATTTACATCAGCAAGACTATAGATAATGAATCAGAATATTGAACACGGAACATGTTCAGCAGTTTAAATAGTATTGCAGAACTTTTTAGAATTGTTCGCATTATACCACAATCAATATTATATCAAATGCCCGTTTAAAGTCGACATATAACATGCACAATAGTGTTTGTGAATCAATCAACAGTTCAGCAATAATTGTTAATTATACGGTCTGTGCAAAATTTACCAGACATGAAATCTGGGTGTTCCCTTCGAATACCTGGTTCTAAAGCTGGACTGATCGTTTCGTCTTATAGTATATTCAGCAATGTGATGTCACGCCAGTTCTCGCACACACTCATGGTATCGGCAATTTAATTATCAACACCTCTTTCCATACAGTTGACAAACCATACTTTACTAATAATGGCATCCAAAGAGTCTACCGTATATATTTTGAGGCTATGTTATGGATGTCGTCTGCCTAACCGCTATTTAGGAGTTGTAATGAGGATTTGATTTCACCATGACTTGGAGCAGATACCCCGAATCGTTTTGAAGCCAGGACTGTCGAGTTAGTTTGTTTGCCAACAAACAATAAATTTTCCTCATGTTGTTTGCAACGAACCTCTTTGTTCAGTTTGCTGGCTATATTGAGCTTTCTCAATCAAATAAGATTCATTTCCAATCAGGTGTCCTAACAATATTTTAATTTTACACAAAATAGTTCCAATATATAAAATATTATACGATTGTCTATGTCAAAAAAGAGTAATTACCCACCTTTACGTATTTATCTTTACAAGGGTGCAATGCGTTTAACTTACATTCCATATTGATTAGCCTTATATTATATATAATGAAAACCACAATCATATTGATAAAAATCATTTGCATCATATTAAAATGAAAATTAAATACTATTTATTGGTGGCAGAGGAAAACATTGTCTACAATATAATCATTCAAATATGTAGATATGGTATTATCGAATATCTGTGGTAAAAAATAGCAAACGTAAGACCAAACAAATGTAATATATGTTAATGAAAATTGGGTTCTACTAAATACAGAATTGTTTGAAAATTGTAAACCACCATCTGATCAATTCTTTAGATTGAGATACAACAGAACAAGCAAAGATGATATGCTTTGAATTGAGCTGTAGAGAAAGAAGCAATGTTCTAATCGTCAATATGAATTAATGATATGATTCCAATTAAACTACAAATAACTTAACTTATTTATAACAAATAACAAAAAGTACGAACAATTAATAATTTTTAGAGAAAATATTGCTATATTGAAATTCATAAAAATTTAAAAAAAAAAAACGTACCTTTTCGAATAATATTCGGCATTGATTTTCATATGTTCTTTGTGCATCAAATGCATTGTCCAGATAATTTGTAGGAACTAATTTCGATAAAATACCTTTCAATAGTTCCTCTGACATTATGTTTATGTTTAATTAACTATTTATTTAAAATATTTTTGAGAAAAAAAAACTTTATTAAAATTTGTCTATTAATTATTTGACAATGGTAATGTACTGTGACATTCCTGTTTTCGCGCCAAAGTAATAATAAAAGCGCTCGAATTATTTTAAAGTCGAATTTATTTTTATTAAGTTGCCGGCGTGATAAAATATTTGAAATTTATACAGATGTCATATAAGGTGCGTTCTTTTTAATACCGAATAAAACGTTTGAAATGCATCAGAAAGATTGAAAAAAAAAAAACTAAATTTTATTTTGACGTTTAAATTGCGCGCGACATGCAACCAAATCAAATGTTGGATAGGATACATGAGGTAACCAAAATGAATGTGTTGAATTGAAAAAAGCACCAAATAGATTTACAAAAAATGTAAAAAAAACGAAAAAATATAAATCTGTAGTATTCGCACCTGTATATACACATTTTACTTCCGTAAACTTTATTAAACAAAATAACCACAAAAAGCTAAATCTAAACTAAATCAAAGGTCACAAAATTCAATCGTTCAACATAGTTTCGCACTTTTAATAAATGCTAAAGATCAATAATGTGTCTGGGACTGAGAACCGTATAATCATTTAGGTTTCTGTTTGCAGTTATATGTGCCGACATTTGTGACTACATTATTTCCGACATTTTATACAAAAACCATAAAGAAATATGATATGTAATTGTGTATTTAAAGAGAAAAATAGTTGTGACCGTAGTTATTTCACTTAGGTGGATAGTTTAACATATGGGACATAACGATGAAAGGTGTTAAAATGTCAGAAGTGCTTCAATAAAACACAATGGTGGGTCTGTAATCATCAATAAAAAAAATACAAATTACAGCACGCTGTAAATTGTTTAATATACTACAATATATTTTAGAGTGAAGTAAAAATTATCGCAATTAGATTTCAATAATAGACACCTAAACAAAATCAGAAATCACATTTTTAAAAAAGTAACAATCAATTCATATATTAATTACTTAAATTATTAAATTGATCAATAGATCTAAAATACATAACTAAGTAAAGCTATATTTTACATAAAATTTTATGCAACATTTCTGTCTAATGATAGCCTGTAAGCAATTCTAATGCCTTTCATATGTAGATTTTATTTCAGCTATACGTTCACTTGCCTATAATAATTTCATTGAATATTTAATATTTATTAAATTAACATTTAACTGATAATAATAATAATAATAATAATAATAATAATAATAATCATAAAAATGTACCTGTCGTTCATAGTCTTTAATTGCTCTTTCCATTTTATCTTGAATTTTTTTAACAGCTGTTTCATATGCTATTTTAATTCTTTCATTTTCTTTTAAAATATGTTTATCTTTATCCTCAGAATATTGCTGAAATATAGAAAAATGTAGCATTAAATCTTGAGCATGTAAGAAATTATACCGTATTTATTAATAAAAAGATTTAGATGAATAAGTACGCATAAAGACAATAATATAACAATTCAAACAACATAAAATATTTTCCAATTCCAGTGTTACACGAATAAAAATGTAATAAATTCAGTATAATATGAACATAATATACCTTATAATTTAAAGCAGTTTTTTTTGCCGATTTATATTTTACATTCAATTCGTTTATCTCTTGTTCATGTTCACGTTCAATTTCTTTTAATCGATCCTTAAGATTTTTCTCATTATTTTCATAATAAATTTTCTCTTGGTCCAATTGTTTCATTAATGAATTCAATGATTGTACTTCCGAATTATATTGATCTTTTCGATCAATTAATTCCTTATTTAAATATTCAATTTTTTTATGGCATCCACGTAATTCATTACGACATTTGATCAACAATACATTCATTTTTTTCATTTCCATATCTTTTTGTTGTAATGTTTCTGTTATTTTTAAATTATCCATTGAAATTACATATTTTGACTTCATTGATTGTACTTCAGTATCGAATTGTTCTTTTTGTTCAATTAATTCTTTATTTAAATAGTCAATCTTTTTATGGCATTTATGTAATTCATCATGAGATTCTTTTAACATATCATTTTGTTTATCAAACATATTTCTCATTTCCGTATCCTTTTGCTGTACTATTTCCGTCATTTTTGAACGTTCCGTTAAAATTGCATACTTCAATATTTCAACTTCATTTAATTTTATTTGATAATTTTCATCAATTTCATCACATTCTGTTTGTAGTTTCGAAATATTTTCCTCTAAATTATTTACTTTTATTTGATATTGATCTTCTAATGATTTTATTTGTTCGGCCAAAATTCTAGCCATTTCTTCGTGCATTCTCCTTTCATTTTCTCTTGCCGATCGATCATTAATTCTATCAAAATCAGGTGATGTTGATACACTTTGATCACGTAATTTCAGTTGTCGATTTTGTGGTGTTGATGAATGTTCATCACAATCATTTTTAAATTTCATAAATTCTTCAAATTGCGTTGCCTTCTCTTTTAGATCTACAATCAATTTATCATGTTCATCTTTAATTACAATATTAGTACGTAAATTTTCAATTGTTGATTTTGAAGTTGTAAGATCTGCTTTTAAATCGTTTATTTCTTTAAGATAATTTGTACACGAATTTTGTAATTGTAAATTTTGAATTTCAAACTAGAAAATATAAAAAAAAAAAAAATAATAAAAAGAAATAAAAGTGAGTTTAATAAATTGTTAGAAATAAAATTATAATGTAGAAAATACTTTAGTAATGCTGGTCATTTGTTCTATACATTTTGTACAACTATTTGATGAATTTTTATATTCTTTAATATGTTCAAGTTTTTCTGCAAAGAATAGAAATACAATAATAATTAAAGAAATGTATTTATAAATTAAATATTATATTTACAAAGCGATTTAATCATCACTTAAAAACTAAGTGAATGAAGAATATTCTCATTAGCAGATTTCAGAATCAAATAATATTTTGGGACCAGTCAATGCGGTTACTCCACTGAAAGTCGAAAATGCTGTGAAAAGAATGGAATGAAAAAAGGCAGTTGGTCCAGATGACATCCCCATCAGTTCTTTGGAAATATCTGGTTGATTTTGGGTTCGTGAAAAGCAGATCAACAACTGATGTATACAAACACTTCGTATAGTAATTGAAAAATACAGAGATAATAAGAAAGACCTCCATGTGACATTCATAGATCTTGAGAAGGCATTTGATAGAGTACCTAGATATCTTATTTGGCAGACACTAAGATCTCAAACTGTTACTGAACTATATATCTCTACTATCACATATATGTATATGAATGCTAGCACTAGCATCCGAATAAATTATGAAGCATCTACCTCATTCAATGTAAACGTTGATGTGCATCAGGATTCTGCATTAAGCCCATTCATCTTTATAACTATTATGTAATTTCTGTCTGGAACATAAACTATATTATTTGCAGATGACATAGTGTTAATAAGTGAGAATCAAATTGAATTGAAATAAAAAATAAATCTGTGGAATTCGATATTGGAGGCCAACGGACTACGTATCAGTAACACTAAAACAGAGTACATGTATTTTCCATTGAATGATAATCGATCGAGACTACTCAACAAAACACGATCATATTGAGCGGTTATCCACATTCCTTTACTGAAAAATTTAAATACTTGAAATCGCTTATTACAAAAATCATTAAAATCGATGATGATATTCAACATTTTGGAAAAGATGTAAGAAAATGCGGTCGCCCACAAGCTACTTGGTTATCAGTTGTGACTTGAACAGATTGAATGCATAAAGTGAATTGAATTAAAAAAAAAAAATAAGGAATAAATAAAGAATTATCTTACCACTTTCATATTTATCATGTAAATCATTTAGCCGTTTCTCGTATTCAATTTTATTTTTATCTAACATTTTCATTAATTCTCCAGATTTTAAATTAGCTAATTTTAATGCATGTTCTAATGCTATCACCTTTTCATTTTGTACACAAAGTTCTTTATTTATATCTAAATTTTTAATTGTCGCCAATTCTCGAACAACTGTATCTTTATCATTACTTAAATTAATATACAAATCTTTTACCCGATCGCATTCACTTTGAGCATCTTTTAATAGAAATTTATATTTTTCAAATTCTAATTTTATACAATCCGATTCAGATTGATCTGACCGCATTACTGAATTGCCCAATTCTTTGCGTAAATTTTCATTTTCAGTTGTAATCTCTCTAAGATTTTCCTTAATTAATTCATTTTCATCATTTAATTGTAATGCTCTTTCATTTAATTTATTATAATCTTCTTTTATATTGTCAAATTCAATATTTAAATCATTAATTTTTTGTGATAATTGCTGATTAATTCTTTTTAATTCAATAATTTCTTCATTAAGAGGTGCATAATTATTTGTATTTATTTCAGTTGAATTATTTAATGTTCTCATTCTATTCAATTCACCTTCTAACATAAGAACTTTACTTGATAATCTACTGGCATCTTCAGAATAATTTTTCAATTCTACAAGAGTTTTATTTTTTTCTAATTGTAATTTATTTAATTGATCATTTTTTATGGCAATTTCATTTTCCAGTTTTTTAATTTCATTTCGTTTCTCCTTTTGACCATTCATGCATTGATACAATTCATTTTTTAATCTTTTTAAATGTTCATCGGTTGGTATAGGTGTACTGCCGATAATTTTTCCATTTTTATTTGATAGATACTGAATTGGATTTGTATTATCATCTTGATGAATAATTGTTTCCATTAATTCTAATTCAGAAGTTGTTGATTGTAATCTGAAATTATTTTATAGATTAAAGTAAGCAATACATTGATATAAAATATTTATTTACTTTTCTTGTAGATTATTTATGGTTTTTTGCATATCATTTGTTTGTCTTTCAAGCGAATTGATTTGATGTTTTAATAAGACATTTTCTTGGATCGCATCACCATTTTTCAATAACATTTGACACTGTCTTTGTGATACTTGTAAATTATTTGATAATTCATTGATAACTTGTGTTTTTTCAATTAATAAAGATTCACGAGATTTTTGTAATTCTTGGAAACGTGCCGTTAATGTCTTAAATTGTAATTGTTCATCATCTAATTTATTACGTAGTCCATTAATTTGTTGTTGCATCATATCAATTTTTGCATTATGTTGTTCATTTGTTTGTTTCAAAAGGTTTTCAGTTTGTCGTTCATAATGTTTGCCATTATTTTTCTCAATCATTTGATATTTATGTTGTGTATCTGATAATATTGTTTTGGTATATTCTAATTGTGTAATTAGATCTGTATTAGCATCTTCTAATGTTTTAATTTTACTCTGAAAATAAGAGTATAAGCAGATATTAGACTATATTGATGTTAATAATACAAAATAATTACCTTTATTCTAAGAATTTCATTATCCTTTTCAGAACACTTCTCTTTGCATTCAACTAATAGTTCATGCGTTTGTTGTCTTGACATTAATGCCTGTTCTTTTTCAGCATTCGATATGGATAAACGCTTATTTAATTCATTTATTTCTTGTTCCCAATTTCTTTTATCGCTTTCATATAAATTATGTAAATGATTATATTCATGTGTTTTGGATTCAATTATATTTTTCAATCGCAAATAATCATCTTGAGCATGGATATCAGGATTAATATTATCAATTTGAAAATGATTTTGAAGTTGATGTTGGTACTGTTGATTTTGCTGTAATACATTTTGTTGTAATTGCTGTTGGTTTTTTAAATGATTTTTAATTGGCAGACAATTACTATCATAATTATAATGTTCATTTCCTATTGGTGATAAACGTTCTTTTAAATATAAACTATTTGGAGTATTATTTGTAATACTTGATTCAAAATTTGATTCAACAGAGTTATTATTTTCAGCTAAATCATCGAATGCATCTTTTAGTTCTACACCAAGCTGAATAACAATAAAATTATATATTTTTTTTTCTAAAGATTCATTCAGTAATACATTTAAAAAAAAAAATTGTTTTAACTCACTTCCTCGTCTCTAATTTTTTGTGCCTCTTTGGCTTCCTGTTCGGCTTCTTGTAGTCTATCATCAGTATTAGTAACTAATTTAAAACTCTCATCACCTTTAAAAATACTCCATCCAGGACCAGAAGCAGTATTTTGATTACAATTTCCATTCATTTTTTTTTTGTAGAAAGTTTAAATTTAGTTTGCTTTGCGTCTGAATTCGATATCAACAAAAACAAATGAACAATAACCACACTTTTTTGCTTTTTACAAACAACATTTACAATTAAATTCTAAACAATAAAACTGCTGAAAGTAAAATAAAATTATTTTTAGTCATTATTTTAATTAAATTAAATATTACTAAAATATAATAAAATGATATAAATCAATGTAACACATTCACATTTAAATTAAGCAAAATATTTACAATCATTTCTTATGTCAACTGACTTTTATATAAATTTTAATAATTATTTGTACAAGAATGTATTGCAAACTAGCCTTTATTTTCCACAAAGAGTGTAGACATTTCTGGTACAATTTTTTAATAATTTTATTTGAAATTTTCAGATCATATTGTTCTATAGACATAGGCCGACATTTCAGAAGTTAAATAAATTTTAAATAAAAAAAAAGAAATGGATAATATAAATAAAACAAGTAGTAATGATATTATTAAAACTATTGATGGGAAAAAAATTGGAATTGAATTAGAAAAGAAGTACGGTGAGATAACACAATTAAGAGGTATTATTGCATTATTTAGAAAATGGTTGGGGATATTTAATATTCCATAAGCATACGAAAATTGGCAAATTAATATCATATTACTACTTACTAAATAGCCTATTCAATGAAAATAAGTAAAATAAAATACAAACAATAAGATTAGGTGAAGATGTCAATATATAAAACAATATTATTAGATTAAAGGTAACACAGTAAGCAAATCACAGATGACGACCAGATCTTGTGTTACTCTGAGGATTTCAGTCAACTAAGTATTTTCGAGTATCACTGACTAGTTGTCTCAGCGTATTGCTGATTCTATTCCAGTTGAGAGAAATTACAAGTAAAACTGAGCGTGCTATTTTAGGAATTTTCAAGCAATATCTCGCGAGATGCGATTATGTAGATCTA
>JANSTX010005560.1:0-20665 GCA_027564355.1 Penthetria funebris | reverse complement strand
ATATTATAAAATAAAAACTAAAAATTGAGTATTTTAAATAATCCCTTCATTTAGTTTATAAAAACAAGCAAATAATCTATTGCTTTTACTGGTATTGACATTGTAAACTAGGTGAAGACTTGCGAGACTAGGAATTATAGATAGAATAGCTTTTTTTCCACACTTAATACTAATCTAATTTTAAATTATAAGGGCAGTATATGAAACGATCTTTGCTAAATTACATATATATATATTTATTTTCTTAATAACAATTATTTGTCAGTTTATAATCAATAATAAAAATGAGATATAACCTTAACATGTTCATAATGTAGTAAATATAATCTTTAACACACACACATACATAATTCTTTGGCACCGCCAAATTATGATATTTAAAAAAATATATATTATAATATTAACAATAAAAACATCACATCGATTGTATA
Organism: Penthetria funebris; assembly: GCA_027564355.1. Lineage (NCBI taxonomy): Eukaryota > Metazoa > Arthropoda > Insecta > Diptera > Pleciidae > Penthetria > Penthetria funebris. Next base: position 20,234 of record JANSTX010005560.1, on the reverse strand, counting down.
AAAAAATAATTATAAAAAAGTATTCCTTATTCATTGACGATGTGGTAAAATAACAAATAAAACCGGAACTTATTCAAGTATCATTAAATGGCTGTACTAATGATACCTTTTTGCAAGTTTTATTTACAAAAAGAAAATTTGAGCTTAATAATAATAAAAAAACAAACTTAACATTAACATCATATTGTTATCCACATTTAAATATGTTCACAAAATGTATATAGTAAATTTTTATCATGGAAATGATATACATTATTTATATGTCTTAATATACGGCCATCGATTAAATGACGTGCATATTGTCCAGCTTCAATACGATCCTTAGCCAACCCAACTTCGATTAACCAATCAACAAATGCATTACCATAGAATACTTTTTTATAAACTTTAATACGCCAACGTTTATCACTTGAAATTGTTTTACGACAGTTATCCAAATGGTATGTTATAAATTGTTCACAAATATTAATTGTTTCAGTACTTAAATCTGCCCATTTTGGTAATACTATTTTATTTTCACCATACCATAATTTACGCCACCAAATTCTAAATGGTAACAATAAATCTCCTGTATCGGTTATGAAACAAGCTAATACAATTAAACTTTGCCCAAAATTAAGAAATGCATCCAAAAATGATAGTTCAACATAAATACCGGACATTCCTTCCATTACCAATGTCCATATTGATAGTGCCAAACCCTAAAAATATGTTTATATTATTTTTTTTTCTTTTAAAATTCTATTAAACATTTAGCCAAATAAACAAGAATAACAAATTTACCACAAACATAGAACACAATAGTAATATCAATAAAACAATATGTCTCATGGTTTGATGTTCATCGATGTTCTGTGGATATTCAAGTGGTTCTAGACCAGAATTTATATTTGTTTGATATTGTTGTATCATATTTTGACAATTTTGTCTTGATGCTCCATCACAATTAAATTGTGAACTACATATTTTATTTGCATTTCCATTATCATTATTATTGCTATTACAATTATTATTTCTTTTCGTAAATAAATCTTCAATATCGATTACTGTCGTTGCAGTTGATTTTCTTGTACAGCAATCTTCACTATTTGAACAACCATTTCCAGCATCATTTGTACCACCACAATCACCACTACCACTTCTACCATTACTATTTATTTGTAATTCATCATCTTCATCATCTGTACTAATAGTTAATGATCTTCGACGAATTCGATTATTTATTGAAAAATTTAAATTATCGTCAATATTTTGTATTGTATGTCGTGTATCTGACTGTATTAAATTAGCAGTTGATTCAGTTGTTGCTGATAATACTATATTGTTATATAATATAATTATGATATACAATATTTATTCAAAATATATTACCTGATTCTTGTGATACTTCTCTTGAAAGAGTTAAATATTTTTCTATTCGTTTTTTATATCGTTGATGAAGTACCAAACATCCAACAGTAACTGCAAAAAAATATTATCCTACTATCAATATATTTATTCCTTGTTTCTCATTACATAACATTTTAACAAATAATAATATACCTATAAAACACATCACCAATAAAAATACTGTAATTGCTGCTTGTGGATTACCATATTGAAAATTAGGATTACGTTTTTCGGCTGGTGTTAAATTTGCCTTATCAATGAGCATTAGAGCAGCAATAAGAATACTAGGTACAGCCCATGCAACTGTTAACTTATAAATAAATAAAAATTAATTAAATATTAAAACAAAAAAAGAAATAGAATATAAAATAAAAACATACAAAAACTGGCCATAGTTTTAAAACAAAACAAAGACTTCTACATTGTAAAAATAATAATGCAATTGCTAAAATTGCTGTCCATAAACGACTGCTATAGCTTCCAATTGTAAATAATGCAAATTGAAGATACATTGTCCAACCGGGTTTATTACCAAATGTAGACCAAAGAATAACACCAATGCATCCAATTAGCTATGGAAAAAAATTAAAATCATATAAAAATTTACAATAGATATTTATTAAATAACTATTAAAAACCTGTGAAATTAATAAACAGCATGTTATTCTTTGTGGCATCTTTTTAAAACGTTTTGTAACAATAAATAATGTTAATATCCACAAAGAAGCCACAATACCAGCAATACTAATATCAAATGCAAATGCATCTAATTCTGATAAATAATCGGCTGGATTTAGATTTGTCAATGATATCATTTTTGCCGATATAAACATTAATGGACCACTTATAAATGTACATGCAACCATACTACTTGCAATTAAATCCACATCAACTTGATACTGTGATGCAATAACAAATACACCAGGTGCTGCTGGAAATGTTCCATATAAGAATCCAAATGTACTTAAATCAGTTGTATCGGAAAAATTTGCACCAGGATTTGAAATATTTATTGTTTGACGTGTTACCAATGGCAAAACTAATCTAAGAAATAAAATGAATATGTTTAATTGTGTAACTTTGTATGATCTTGTAATAAATATATACGTACAATTTTACTAAAATTAATACACCGGGTATTAAAAATCCAGAACCTTTTAATTCACGTGTCTTTCCAACCATATGCAAACCCAATAAAAATAATGCTGTTGCAGAAAATGAATTTCCAAATACCTAAATAAATAAGTTAATATCAAAAATTGTAATCATTATATTGTATATAGGTATACATAATATAATTTAAATACATACACGGAGTACACCAACAATAACCTCTGGTAAACCATCCGGAAATGTAAATCCAATAATGACACCAAAAATGGTCATTAATAAAATTGGATTAAAAAATATTGATCTAATTGTTTTTAAAATAACTAAATATTTTGCTTTTGCTGTTGAACGTTGTTCATTTATTTGTTGTTCCACTAGTTGTGGACATCCAATTGATGAACGTCGTCGTTCCTTAAATGACATAAACATATGTTATCATAAAATTTACCATACTTACTATAATAAAGTAAATTACTTGATCCAAATCCGGAGGTTTATTTAAGTTTGATATTTCCATTAAAACATATGAAATTGGATTTAAAATTGCCAAAGAAATAGGTGCCATAAGATATAAATAAGCTGAATATTCAGGATGATCTTTTTGATATAATGCCAAGACAATTGGATAACCTATAGGGGTTGAAAAAACAAATACTAGTAAACAAATGACTATCTGTTTTTAATATTATTTAAATTTTAAATTTAATTGTGATTTATCTTATAATAGATAATAAAATGCAATTATTTTAATGTAATATTTAAATAGATTACCAATAGCAAAATCATTGCTTTGTGTACAAAATGTTGCTAATATGCCGGCTCGTCCAAAATTAATTGGTCTTGCAATCAATAATGATATAAAGACAACGGCAAAAAATACAATCGATTTTGCAATTAAAATTGATAAAAGAAATGTCCAGTTAACTGTTTGCCAATTTAATTCAACTAATGATAAAAATATTAGACACGGTAACGCAAATGTTCCGGCAAATGTATTTAGACCTTTAGTTTCTGCGTTTGAAATGATTTTAAAGCGTCCAGCAAGGTATCTAATGAAAAATACAAAAACAAAATGATTATGTAAATTTTGTAATATTATTTAAGTAAAAAAAAAATAAATTAAAAACAACAATACCAAACAATTTGCCTGTATTGCAATAACAATAAAAAATAATTAACTATTTAAATATATCAAGAATTATAGTTATATAATGAATTTAATTCTTTGTTATTATTATACTATACGTGATGAAGGTTAAATTTTAATGTTTTAATTTTTGTATTATATTAATGAAATGTTAAAATGTGCATGTTTTTGTTAACTATTAGTAATTCTGTATCTTATACAATAAGGTATATAAAATTAAAATTCTATATGCTTGATGGTGTAGATTACTTAGTTCTGATGTGAATCATTTAATTTAACAGTATTTTAATTAAGGAAATTTATGATAGCATTGCATATAGTAATGTTTCGTTTAATAAGATGCAAATACACAGCAATAATATTTAATAAAGGCAGTAAACTATGCAAAAATTCAATATATAATAATAATATATAGCAATAACTCTGAATAGAAGAACAATAGGTACATTCAAACTTTGGGCATGAATAATTCATAACTTCATAGATTGCAGAAGATGGTAGTATTACAAATTAAAACATAAATTTTCAGGATAATTTGATAAGAATAGTAAATACTTGATTTTATCAGGTCGTGTCGCATTGTTTGTATTTATAGTAAATGTAGATTTAATTTGAATTATGTTTGATACAAACCGTTTAATTGTAATTTCAAGTTAATTATTTTGAAAATTGATTTCATTTATCTACAATATAAAAATCAGCGTAAGCATTTTATTTTGGATTTTACAATACGACCGCTGTGTAAGGTTTATAATTTTGATTTAATTATACGTACACTCTCTTAAATTATTGGACATTTTTTAAAGAACTAATTGTCGATGACAAAATCTGTAATTGGGATTTATAATAAAACAAGTTAATGTGTATGATTGTATAAAGCGTTTTTTTATTTATATCAATTTTTTTCATTATTACCAAAAGTATACATTTTAACATATGCAAACAGAATTGCTAAAAATGTAAAAATCAGTTTACAGTATAAATGCACATATAAGATGTATGAATATCTAATAGTCATGAATATTAATAATAATATGTATTATAATAATTAATAGCAAATAATTCCGATAAGAAAAATAATATAAAATCCATGAGATAGGTTAATGAACGCAATTTTAATTAAAATTCAATGAATTGTTTTGAGAAAATATTATACCCAATCTCTTGTATATTTTTTGTTACTATTTTAAGATTGATTGTAGTATTGTTGCAGTAAAGTATTGTCAAGGTAATCAGAAATTACTGTCAACACGCACTTATACAATTTATTGTAACATTTAATTCCTACTTTCTAATGTATTTTTTTTTTTTTTGAATAAGTCACGTTTTTTTTTTTGAAGGAAATTTAGCAGTAAACCGTTAAAAAGTATTTATAATTTTATATTAAATATCGTTTCCTTTTTGGGGGATATAGGTAATATTATATTCTAGCAATTTAAGTCGTAAGGAAACTATATTATTATACAACATATTCAATAATTATAGGTATTACATAACAAATTAAGCAATTTAAAAAAAAAATCTTAATTTGACCTACAACATCAAAATTTTAACATTATTTTAGCTACATTATATTTTATTTTGTAAATTAGCAACATTATGTAGTATATTTAATTATGTTAGTGTTGTATATGATGAAAATGAATCTGATTTTTATTTACCATTAGGTAATTCCATAAATTGTATATACATATTCGTATATAATAACATAATTTACATATAAAACAGAAATTGCTAAAGTAAATTAACTTACCCACAAATAATAATTGCAAAACATTGTACTAATGCTGGATATAAATTATCCATAGATATATTCGGACCATCTACATCATCATCATTTATTGAACTATTTGTTATATTATTCATTTCCATTTTATCCCATCAATGGTTAAATTATTTCACCTAGTTGATTATATTTATATATACATATTTATTCATATATATATATATATATATGTATACTATACGTACCACATATTAAATTTTTGATTTATTTTATCTTTTAATTTGTTTATTATAAATTTGGCAATTACTTCTGATCGAACCCAGACTCGTAATTGCACTTATTTCTGATAAGAACACTTTTCACAAGCACAAAGTAATTGTATTATGAAGCATATATTTTAAAATGGTTGGCAAACAAATTAAATGTTAACCAACAGTTTCACATGTTAACAAATACTAAATAAAAATTTGCATAAAATTAGTACAACCAAACAACTATAAATTTATAATATATAATTATCATGCACGAATCAAATAGAAAACGAACAGAAAAAAACATATTGAAGTGAAATGAACAGAATAATATGTTAAAAGTTTTGAATGAAACATAATAAATATATTTATGAATATACAATATTTCTTTATTGTACTATTATTAATTTTTTTATTAGAAAATGGTCATCAGACAATAATTTCAATGATATAGGATAATCTAGCCAAATAAGTTAATTATTTATAAGACATGAGACAAGAGAAAATGATTTTTTTCAGAATTTCAGTAATGTTAAGAAGTATATATTAAAAAATGTAATATAATACCTTGAATTACTATTGTAATAATCAAATATACAAGGGTCAAGGGATACTAAACAATATAATAATATTGTCGAAGAAATGAGTAATGTATTCGTGGGTGAATATATTCTACACAATATAATCTGCAATAGAATTGCGTTCTAATAATCTGATCGAGTGTTTATTATATTAATGTTATTTAATCAAATTCAAGTAAGGGTAAGTGGTGACATTTTACATACATTTAATAATTATTATTTCTTTTGTTTAGCTAAGTATTAAGTGTGAATGTAATTCGGTGATATTGAAAACTATGTACTTGATAGGTATGCCCCCGAATAATAGATCTATAGTCGTCTAAGAACAACCCACGTCAATTAAAGGTCCTAGATGACGATGAACAAAAGCTTACATAACAATAAACAAGCAATAAAAACAATAGATGTTTAACAATTGTATTAAATGTTTTTAATTGAATGGTAGATTCAGACAAGGAAAACTCACTCATCATTGGAAAATTAAATGGTTAGAAAAATCGATGGTTATATAATTATCTAGTATAGTTATTTTTTAAAATAACTTATTGTTTTTATAATCGCGTTCTTTCTTTTAAATCACATGGTTTATATTATATTTATAGTTTGTTGTTATATAAGCCAATGTCACAAAATGAAAAATAATTTAATGAAACAATATTTATAAACACAAATATATTATGTTTTTATGTCTACTTTTGTGTTAAAAATATACAATAAAACGATAGATTACAGAAAAGTGTATGTTCTAGTTTATAACAAGCTTCACAATATTAATGAATTACAAACATTTTCAACTTTTCATTTAATTTAATAATAAAATTTTATTTAAGACAAAACTTTTCTTCATCACAAATTTGTTATGAGAATAAAATGTCAATAAATAACATCGACAATATTCGACATACACTGTAAACATTATACATTTTATTTTTCAATGAAATTCATAAAAATAACTACATTATTGTCGAAATGTCGAAATATGCAAGTCATTCCTAATAAAAAAAAAATTTTCATTCTAATTTAGTTGCCGTTGGAAACAAAATAAACAAACCAAACATTTTAAATAATATTGCGTGAATATAATTCTAATTTTAAGTTTTCTAACAAATTAATAATATAAAAGGAATTTAAATAAATATGGATTTAAATTGGAAACATATTCTTGCCGAATCATTTAATGATTGGGACAATACCAAAAAAGATATAATTTATGAAAATATATTATTTCTTAAGAGTGAAAAAATCGATAAGAAAAAACTTCGGTGCTTCTTTGAATTGGCTCAGAATTTATTAAAATATAAGGGGGAATTGGTAATTATATATAATTTAAGTAGATTTGTTACAATTTTTGACTAGAAAAATAATGGCTGCTGCACTTTACTTATATTTTATACATTTAGTAGGGTTAAATTTAATCCTTTTTATTTTATTTAATCTATTATTATAGATTAACATTCTACTTGCTCAAAACGACACAAAAAATACTGAAAAAGGTATGTATTATTTTATTCTAGCCACAATATGTTAGGATTAGGTTTTCAAGGGTTTACAAAGAAGGCATTGAAACTCAACAAAATTGGTTGTATCACATTATTGACCAATACCTAGCATTTGGTTAAGTTTCAATGCATTCTTTGTAAACTCTGTAAAAAAAAACATCTCACCAACAAAGTAAGATAATTTTGAACGAACAATTTCTAGTTGAAAACTTTAAATTTTACTTGCTTTACGTGCCGAAATTATAATAGAATTATATAATTGTATAGGTTGTTCAACCCATCTTTACTTCGACTCGATGTGCCCGGTAATTGAATCATGATATATGTCAGTAATAGATGAGACTAAAAAGATACACTTAATATCCTGTATGTCGATTAGTCGAAAAAACATCTGAGGATTTAGCCACACTATACTGAATTATTCGATTGTATAACCGGATGATTATAATTGATCCTAATTTTCCAGTTGTTAAATTTCAGTCATAGTTATTTGATATTACATGCAATTTAGAAGACAGAAATTACCATCATTATGGCGTCCTATTCTCCCTTTAGGTGAAAAGATTAAGATAAGTATTATTTTATTGGTATAGTTTTCCAATAAAAGAAAGCGCTACAGCGTTATATATGTTTCAAATGATATATCACATCATTTTAGCGGTCTACACAAAGGTCACTAGTTCATTAATATTACATTATTATGTAAACTGTATAGTATTGATTAGATCTTATAATAAATATTGCATTATATAAGTTGTATATTCGACCGATTTTGAGCAAATAATCATAATCTCGATCTTTCAAATAGAATTTGTTTCTCTGATGTATGTTTTCAGTACACTTTGAATATATTTTTATTTAATTTTTATTTATATATAGAAACTCAAATACTTGAAGAAAAAATTCAACAATTACAGAATTCAATAGAAAAAATAGAAATGGAGAAATTAGAAGAGAAAACTCATTATAAAAATAAAATAAAAGAAGTAAAATCGTTTATTTTATGATAAATTAATTTATGGTACTAATTTTATTTTCATTCGTAGCTTACAGAAGAACTTAATATATTACATAAAAAATATCACGAAACAAGTACATTTGGCGGTAGTTCATCCGATTCACCAGATGCATTGTCTGAAATTGATCGTCAAGAGGAATTATTCAATAATATCAGTATGAAAAATAAACATATTAAACGATTATTAAAGGACATTGAACAATTAGAAAGACAACATATTAGTCAATTACAGACAGTTAATGAATTACAAAGTAATTTAAATGAAGCAACATGTACGTTAAGTTCAACTACAAATAAATTAATGGAATATGAATTCAAAAATACCGAACAAATTGATATTATAAATATGTTAAATACAAAAATTGTTTGCTTTGAGGAACAAATGATGAAAATGGAACAGGCCCAAATGTTACGAGATGATGAAATCAATAAATTTGGTACACAATTAGAGGAACGTGCAATAACTTGGAAAGAAATATTAGAAGAAAAAGAAACTCAATTTAATTTATTGAAAATTAAATATGAAAGTATTTTGGATCAAAATTCAGGATATGATATCGATTCAGAACGCATTGAATTGAAGAGATTAACTGAAGTAAATTATTTGTATTTTATACAATTATTTATACTTGATAAGTTTTTATTGTCATTCTATATAGGGAATTAAAGAACGTGATGAACTTATTAAAGAATTAGAGTCAAAATTAATTGCAATTACAAATGAAATGATTAATTCCACACAACTTATGAATGCAATTGCAAAAGATCGTGAAATAGTACACAGCGAAAATGCCGTTATTGTTAAAGATTGTTGTACCGAAACTAAAGCAATGCTAGAAAATTCAAATAAAAGGCAAAAAGAAGAAAAAACGGTATTATTTAAATATTAAAATATATTTTTATATTTCAGATGTAAAGAACTTCAAGAAATGTTAACAAATATAGAAGAAGAAAATGTTCACAAATCTAAGCAGGTAAATAATAAATAACTTATGTAAATAGTATAAATAATACCATTATTTTTTTTTTCATAGACAATGGATGCAATTAGTGCACTACAAGCTTACCAATCTGGTGAAGAAGGTTTATTACATACCGTTCATAAAAATATAGAGCTACAAAATAAAGTAAACTCAAGGGATAAACAAATTCGTGCATTAGTTATGGAATTAAATGCATTACAAGAAACAACACAGGAAAATTTTGTCTTGCGGTAAATTAATGCATTTCCTTCCATATTTTTCTTGGGAAACTTTTCATAATAAAATAATCGATCTGAGTTGTATTTTAGTAAAAAATTGGGTATACCAGATGATGAAATTGTAGCAACAAAATCATTTGCAGCTAAACAAAGAAAAATTGAAAAATGTAATGAACGTTTAAAACTTAAATTACGTGCTTCCGAAGAAATGAGATTACAATTAAAATTGGAAAAAAATGATCTAAGGTAAATATAATAAAATATGTAAGTTTTAAAATTACCTCCAACATATGTGAATCAATAAATTCCTGAATACTTTTTTATAATGAAAATTCATTTTTATGTTTATTTTAGACGTCGGATCTCACTATTTAAAATTCGTACGTTCACATCAAGAAAGATCAATGAAAATAATCATACTATTGAGAATCATAGTGAATTCGAGTCAATAAATGAACCTTCCTCAGATACATGTTGTTACAATGAGATTAATGTGAAATACTGTGAACATTGTTTAAGGCAATATAATTTAATCGACATTCTAAAATCGTGTACAAATTGTTCAATAAGAAAAGATTGCAATTTTTGTCTGGAATGTCAACTAAAATTTAATGTAATTTTAAATTAAATTTAATGTTCTATTTTAAGTTTGCCCTTTAATTTTAGATTGGACCTACTGAAGTTATGACATTGCAACAAAAAATTAATGATCTTGAAATAAAATATGTTGGTGTTTGTGGCGAGAATGAACAATTACGATACAGATTAATTGAAATTATTGACAAATTTCGTGAATCTGAAAGAAGTATTAATTATCTCTTACATTTTATATAATATTAATTCTAATATTTTTGTTTTATAGTAAATTCATCAAATATAACGATAGATACTTCAATACTGGAAAAACTACAACATACTTTAGAAAAACCAAATTTATATATTGAAAACCTATCAAATAATGAAAAAACAAATGAATTATCTGCAAAAGAACAATTCAATTTATCTAATGTAAAAATATTAAACGAAACACTTAGTCAAAGTAAAGATGATATAAATTCTATTGCATCTTCCGGTGAAAATCATCAACAATTAATTGAAGATGTTCATTTTAATAGCGAAGAAGATCGTATTGTGAATAATATTCAACAATTTGAAACAATTAAGACTGATAAATCATCGATTCCAAATTTAACTGATAATTTACAAATTATACAATTTATAATTGACCGAGAAAGTGAATTAGATAAATGTCGTGAAGCTTTTGATCAAATGACAAATACTTATCGTGAATTGCAATTGGAATGTAATGAATTGAAAATATATAGAGATCAATTTAATGAATTAATAGAAACAATAAAAAATGATGATACACATTTAAAAGATACAAAATTAACTGATATGTTTTTAAGTAATGCAAAATTAAAAATAGATTTTGATAAAGAGCATAATAAATTAAAATTCATCGAAATTGATTTTGAAAATCTATTAATTTCAAATCGAAATGAGAAACTTAAATTCAATAACATTATTTTTGAATTTAAGAAACAGTTTATTGAAAATTTTAACAAAAGTGATGGCCAACAATTTAATAATAATTATGCACAGCAACAATTACATTTAATTGACGTTTCTACAAATAGTCAATTTGATAAAATGGAAGAGGAAAACATATGTTTAAAAATACAATTAAATCGTATGATAAATGATTTTTTAAAAAATATCGATACTATTGATAAAGAAAACATAGTTCAACTTGAGTTTAATAAAATAAAAAATATTGCATTAATTGAAACAGATTTTACGATTAATTTTATAACAAAATCTGAATTTAATAATTTAAAAAATGAAATTATTTTATTGAAGAATACAAATGATGAATTAATTAGGAAATCTGAGAAATTGGGAAATCTTTTGAATGTCACCAAGGAGCAGGTATATCAATAAATATATATATGTAAATTAATTAATAATATATCTGATTGTATATGTAAAGATTTAGTTTCATATTTTTTATTACTGTGTGATTTTTACAGTAAATTTTTTACTAATTTAACGTCGTATTTTTAGGCAATTGTTCAACAAAAAATGTTTGGAAATTATTCTGAAGAAGAAATTTCATTACGACATTTAATTGTCGATTTACAAAGTGAAAGTAATGAGAAATATATTATAATAAAAGCTGAACGTGAAATTCAACAATGTGAGTTTCATTAAAAATGTATCTATGAATTAATATAAATTCTATACTTTACTTTACAGTAAAACTATTAGAACAAGAACTAATTGAAAGGAATATAAATCTTACAGAAGAAATTAATTGTCTAAATTCAAATATTGAGAAAATCAAAGTTGAATTTAATTCTGAATTGGTCAATTCTAATAAAATTATAATGAATAATGATTTAAAAATTAGGTAATTATCTCATTAGATGTAATATCTTGTGATAAAATATATTATGTAACTATTCTAAATTAGAATTTATTAAAATACAAATTTATATAATTTTGTCTATTAGATATTTAATTAAATCGCTTACCGAACTTCGAAAGCATTACTGCAAATTCATGCCATTATATCCATTAATTGATTTTATTCAAGATTATAAGAAAATATTAGAACTAAGGCAAAAAATGGACGACAAACAAATCGAAAATAATATTGATGATGAAAATAAATATATTGTAAAAGATGTTCTGAAACACAATACACTTAAGAATGGAATCGAAGATAAAATTCATGTAAATAACATTTATTTTTTTTATATAAATAACATTTTAAATATTCTTTATTAGATTTTAAAATGTGAATCACAATGTGATTACTTGAAAAATCAATTGAAATTAGCTGCAGAACAAATAAATGTACTTAATAAAAAATTTGAAGAACAAAAATTACATGAATTTACTTGGTCGCAACACTGGAAAACAATTGAATTACTATTTTGTGAAAATAAACCAGAAAATGATAAATCAACGCCATTAAATAAGGAAATTCAAGCTGTTATGGGTAAGTTTATATCTTACTTGAACCATTATCAAGTTTATTCAACCTATCTTTACCTCTACGGGGTGTCACCAGAAACTCAATCACAATATATGTCAGTAATAACATGTGATCGATGCTACAAATGGTAATGTCGTGTTTATCTGGTTGAAAAACATTTGACAAATTAGTTAGCTGGGGATTTATGCACTACTATATTGATATAAAAAATATAGAAGCAAATAATTTTTAATTGATCTTATAATTATTTGTGTTCGCAATTGATATGACACGCATATTGGAAACTGCTAAGGAACATCATAATGCGCCCTTGAGGCGTAAGGTTAAGATGATGATGATGAAACATATTTTCTAATTACCAATTAGTATTAAAATATTTAATGTGTTTTACATTATTTTACTTCAAAGAACTAAGTGATAAATCTACAATAACCGATAATGAATTAGATGAAGACAACCCGAGTGATAATAGTAAAGTAACGCAGCTACAAAATCAATCTATAATTGAAACTACTACAAATTCCAAACAAGAAATACAAAATTTTAAAGAGACAACACAATTTGATACAATTAACATTGATTTAGCTGCATATAAATCAATTGAATCTCAACTTAAACAGGCAATATATTTAGCATCATCTAGAAATTCACAATTATTAGAAGCAGAAAGTAAATTAAATGATGTACAAAATCAGTTGAAATTTTTAGAGAAAACTATTGAAGAAAAGAATCGGTTAATAAAAGAGGAACAAGAGAAACAAACAAGACTGTCGTCACCAAAAAAAGATGATAATGTATTAAGTACAACAATTGTTTCATTACAAAATTTATTATGCGAAAAAGATACAACATTATCGCGTTATCAAGATTTATTACGAATTGAACGACAAGATCGATCAAAATCATTTGACGATCAAAGAAATGAATTGAAATTATTGCAAAATACAATTCATGATTTAGAAATTAAAAATAAATTACTTGAACGTGAAATACAATCAATTAATTTAATAAAAAGTAATAAGGAACATGGCATTAAATTAAGCGTTCAAAAAGAAATCGCTAATATTTCTGTAAATGGCAGTTCTATTGGCGGTAATGGTGGTGGTGCTGTTATGCCATCAACAATAAGACATAATTTTGATGATAATAATTTACAATCCCAACATCATCCATTATCTGATAGATATATTGAAGATATGTTTTTAGATGAACATCGTCTTTTCGAAATTGATGAAAATCGTATAGAAATAACAAGTTTAGAAAATAAATTAAAAGAAAGGGATGATGAATATCGAAGATTACAATTGAAATTACGTGATGTTAGTAATCGTGAGAAACTATGGGAAAAAAATCTAAATGACAAAAATAAAGAAATAGCCATGTTAAATGAAAGGTTTGTATTATGTATATTATTCTACCTAATATATAAATAATGTTCAGATTGATGGTCAAAACTGGGTATAATAGAAGATACTGAGATTTAAATTATATTGTAATATATTGTAAAAGTATGGTATTCGTAGCAGGAATAAGAAATCCATTATAAATCACATTCCAGTGATATTTGAAATGAATAATTTTCAAATTCTCTTATAACGTTGCCATTAATTCACATAGTCATGTATCCGATAATTTTTTTAGTTAATTTTTTTCTAGGATTAATTGTAAAGCATTAGAATATAAAGATATGTCTGAAAATTTAACGAACCGTAAAGAAATCGAGCAATTTAGAGAAATGTTAGAAGAAAAAGATCGTCACATTCAAGATTTAACAGACACTTTAACACATTTTCATGTAAAGTAGTTTATAAAATTTAATCAACATATTTTCATTCCTAAAATATTTTTTTTCAATTTTTAATTTTATTTGTCTCTTCTGCTCAGGATGATCAACAGAAATTCATAAACGACACATCATTACATTCTGCCGAACAAGTGGCCGAATTAAGTGCTAATTTAAATCGTAGTGAAGCAACAAATCGTATATTAAATACACAAATTGATGCACATAAAAGACAAATCACAAATTTAACGCAACGTGAAAAACAAACTCGTGATTTAGTTAAAACATTAAAAACACAATTGATAAAGCGACCGGTTATTTCAGTTAAAACAGATCGAAGTACAATGAGCCGTGAAGAACAGTTACAAAAACGTATCGATAATTTAGAAAACGAAATTCAAGTCACCAAAGATGAATTGCGACAACAAAAATTGTTAGTTGAAAATCGTCGTACACGTGATACAAATGAACTTGGTCTATGGAATAAACAGAAACGTTTTCAACAATTAGCCGAGAATTTAAAAATAAAATTATTGGAACGCGAAAATGAATTGGAAAAATTAAAATCAAATTTAAATGCCGCAAAAACAACAATATCGCGTCTGGAACGTGAAAAATATAGTACGACATCGACTAACACAGATACCAATCGTTTAAAAGGTACACGATATTGTCAATCAGCATCATGCCCTAATGTACATAATTTATTACCACATCATGCATCAAAATATACTGTTGCCGAAAGTCCTGAATCATATAGATGCAATAGTTTTAATAGTTCTACGGTACACATTGAATCACATCGTGATAATCAATGTCATGTGACAAATTATCAACATAATCAAAAACAACAATATCCTAATCATAATAGTAATAACAATAATATTAGTAATAATACAGAAATGCATAGTGAAGAATTTATTGAATTATTGAAATCACGAATTGAAGTACAAAATAGAAAAATAAGTACAATGGAAGCGGAAGGGAAGGGTAAACATTTTATGGCAACAGAAATTGAAAAATTATATGAACGTATTTCAATGATTGAAGCACAAAATTTACGTTTAGAGGCGAAAAATCTTCAATTACAATTAGATTTAGGTTTGTTTAGTCAAAATGATGAAAACGAACGCACCAAAAGACAAATCAAACATCTCGAAGAGTATGTGAATGATTTTTCTTTTTATTTTTTTTCTTAATAATAATAATTTTGTTTTTTTTTTGTATTTCAGTTACGTTCTCGTTCTTAAAGGTGAATTGGCACATGCTATAAGTTTAAGTACAACAACTATTAATACAGATCAATCTTCTTCATCAAATATTGGAAAAATGGAACAGACAATTTTAGCACTTCGTAGAGTCATTGAACGGTTGAAAATTGAAAATAAAAATTTACGTGAAGGAAAAGGTGTAGGTATAATAACAGGTCGTTCAGGAACAGTAATTTCAAAAGTAAGGTCTATTTAAATGATTGTAGAAAATGCTGTAAATTCTTCAACATAATATATTATAAATTTTGTCCATTTTAGGATATGTATGATAAATTACGTAATGAATTCGATAAAATTCAGCAATCGTATTCTGATACTTTAAATGAATTATCTTCATTGAAAATTGAATTGGAAATTAAGAAAGTTACTTGTAAGATATGTAAAGATAAAATTGAAGTTGATTCTTCTGCAAATGGTCTGGAAGTAAATTATATATTATGTTGTTTTCATTATTTGTATATTAAATATATTTTCACAGGAAATAAATGAATTGAAGTTATTGAAAGAGCAGTTAATTCAAAAAACTCAACTATTAGAAAAGGCAAAGATTTTACTAACTAGAGCCATTGCTAAGGAGAAACATCTTCGTGAACAAGTAATGAATAATTTTGTTAAACATTTTAATTAGTATTTAATTAGCAGTAATTTTATTTAAAAAATAGATAATATTCTTAAAACGACAATGTTCTGAACTTCAAAATGTGCCTACTATTGATGAAGCTAGTGAATAATATTTTTGTTTGTTATTTATGCAATTTTGTTCTTAAATTAATGATATTAACTTAAATTTTATGTGTGAACTAATTTACTTGTATTTTTTTTAAATAATTTTTTTACTATTGTATACACTATTTTTGGATAAATTTAATTTTTAATTACTTAAGTATTTTCAATTTTATATAAAATTCACTTTTCAACATGATAAATCTATATATACTCCTTATAAGTTACCTTGGTGAATTGGATTTTTATTTAATCGATATAAATAAAATACGTCTATTTAAATGAATATATTAGTATAATCTTGGTAAAGGACACAATCAGTAGACTCGGGAAAAATAGTACGAAAAAAATTAACTAAATTATTAAATATGGAGGTAATGGAAGAAGGTAATCTAATGGACAGAGTTCCAATATTATTACAAAGGGATATGCAATACTATCAGGTTTATTTAGATTTTTTTTTATAATATTGATATTTAATTTAATTTTTATTTTTAAATCAGCAACATCAAACTGTTTTACAAGAAACTATTTGTCCTGGTGTTGTGGGGGGAAAACTAGATTTTCCACGATATGCATCATTTGCATCAGTGAAAATTGTTAACTGGTCTCTGAGTTTATTTTAAAATGTTTTTTATTTTATTTAAAAATTAAATATCGTAGGTGGGAAGATGAATATTATGCAGCTTATAAAAAAAATTCAGGCTTATTGAATTTAGATGAAATAACAGACGAAGAAGATGATGGCATTGAGAAACAAAATCAGAATATGAAAATTATTGTTAAATCATCTGATCCTGAAAAATTTGTTGCATTAATAACAAAATCTGCAGATAAATTATTAGGTTGTTAAAAGTGTTCTGAATCAGGAAAAAATCTATATTTTTTTAATAATGTTATTTTTTCAATATTAGAACATATTCATACGTTAAGTCAAGAAGCATTGGATCATGCAGATTTAACAGTTTTGACCGCAACTATTGGTAATATTTTTTAATACATTCGGAAACAAAGTTATATATGTATTTATATGTTATTTGCTTAGGTGCATCTGCATTAATAAAAAATTGCTTATGGGTGTACTTACATTCTGTTACAAAAACAATTTGCCCTCCAAAAGGAGATGAAAATGGTGGCTCATTAAAAGTATTTATTTAATTTATTATATTCACTCATATTTATATTTGAGTATGTGTATTTCTATTTTTATAGTTAAGTTATAAACAATATTCAGAAATGACTGAAGCTTTGGCTGAACGTCTTTTGGATTTACATTGTCGTCTATTAAGTCTTTATATTGTACAAGATGCAGATTGTTTACATTGGGAAAGTCAACAACCATTTTTCGAATCTGAACGTGGATCATATACAATTCAAATGTGGTGGTTATATTTACAAGGTACAAAACAAGATTTATGGAATTCTGTACCACCGAATATGGCACAAAGAGTATTTGCTTGTATGTTAAATGATACGTTAACTATACTTACAGTACGGTATACACAGGTAAACTTAAAGAAAAATTATTTAAAATATATACATATAAATATTATTATTTTTAGACATCACCAAGTCAAGCACGTACTCAATTACTTTTAGTTGATATTTGTAATATTTTACTATGTGTGTCTGAGATTTTACCATTAATTTGTGAAAGTGGTGAGGGTTTGGTTGGTCTTAATTTAAACTATCAAAGTAAAATAATTCGTGATATTCATGCAAAGTGTCAGGAATTATTCTCTTGTTTATTACTTCGTGGTATTCCACTAGGTATTTTGTATAAAGTAAGATATACATTCTATTGAAATTTATCATTTTATTTTATATATTAAAATAAAAATTCGTAGATATTACGCAAAGGACCATCATCAGTACATTTTTTTGCTTTACGTACAGGATTACCATCACCATGGATAATGTTTACAATACCAAAATTATTTCGCACAAATCAAAGTAATCAATGGGCTACAAGTTGTTCTGAATTTGAGATAAATACATCAATTGCCTTAGAATTGAAAATTTTATTAAATTCACCACAAGCAAATTGGTCACTATTACTGAAAATTTTATTAATGCGAAATGCCATATTATCTTCAATTATTTTACATCATTTAATAAAAAATTTACCAACATCAGATGCATTTAAACCATCATTAGAACAACCATTTATGAATAAAGAGAAGTATTCATCAAAATGCAATGGATTTTTATGTGGTAAAGAATGTAATAATATATCAGAATGGATAATTGGAGAAGTTGGTAAGAGGTGCAATTAAATTTATGATTATGATTTGATTAAATTTATGTATTTCTTCGTTACTCGTATAGATCCAGTTGGACAAGCAAATTATCAAATTGTCCTTTCATTAACATATATTATTGTATTGACTGGAAAATCTACTGATATTAAAAATGCTTTAATTTCTGCATTGGATAAAAATCAAAATAAAGATTGGCCGAATTGTTTGGATAGACGTCAAGTGTGGAATCAAAAACGTCCACCATGGTATGAAGCTCTACTTCATTTAGTCTATCCAATTTTAGATTCAATTGTATTTATGTTAATATCGGCTGTACAAACTGGTGCAACTATGTATCAGGTTAATTAATTAATTATTTCGTTTTTTTTTTGTTTTTTGATTTTTTCATTGAAATGGAATTAATTTTAATGCATTTGTAATTCATAGGCAATGTCTCTCGCAATAAATTGTTTATCTGAAATGTGGGATTGTGTACCTGATGCATTATATATTGTTTCAAATTTATTAAGTGATATAATCACAACAGAAATAAAGCCATTAGGTAAAATATTAAGTTGGAATACTTATTAAAAATGTGTTTACTAATAGTTTTTATATTTTGTTTGGTTATTAATTTTATTCTCAGCCGAATCGGTTTTAATTCAAATATTGTTTAGTGCAATGTACACAAAATTATTGGAAATTATAAAAACTGAATCTAACGATGTAAATTTACCGTCTACTACCAATAACAATAATAATAATGAAAATTCAAAATCTTCAATATGTAATATGTTGGCAGAAGCAATTTGTTCAATTGATGAGGATAATAAACATACTGAAACAATAAATGCACTAATAAATCAGGCTAAAGAATGTCAACATAATTATAATACTAATAATATATTTGAAGAAGATGAATTTTATAATGTGGGTGGTAATGCAACAACCGGTGGCATTAGTCTTATTAGCACTGTTAAAATTGATGATATTGCTGATGGATTACAAATCATTTCACCGAGTATAAAAAGTGTTGAAGTATATGATGTTGAAAATGCTGAATATATATCGGAAATGTTAGTTAGCGATGCATTGACAACATCTGTGGGAAAACAAAGCATGAAAGTAAGTTAATTTTATTTTATGTTATATTTAATTTCTGTATATTATTTATATCTATAGTTGTATCCATTTAAATTTAATTATAATAATATTATTTATAATATTTGTAAGAATCATCAATGGATGATTACTTGCTACAAAGTGTAAAAAACATTTGAAAATTTAAATT
>JANSTX010005559.1:0-39290 GCA_027564355.1 Penthetria funebris | reverse complement strand
ATAAGCTTTATCGGATTACTCCTTGGAGTACCTCCCATGTATATTGTGCACGATAACTTGAGATTGCTTTGACAGATATCCATGAAAT
This sequence comes from Penthetria funebris, assembly GCA_027564355.1. Classification (NCBI taxonomy): domain Eukaryota; kingdom Metazoa; phylum Arthropoda; class Insecta; order Diptera; family Pleciidae; genus Penthetria; species Penthetria funebris. The sequence continues at coordinate 39,202 of JANSTX010005559.1, read as the reverse complement.
TATGTACGCCTGCAGCATTTCTTTGTGCAGCAATTTTGTCTATCTCGTTTTGATCACCAGACTCAAGACGCTCATATAGCTGATTTGTGGCTCTAGATTTGGCAATAGTTTCCGCCCTTCTTGTTTCACGTTTAGCTATTTTATATATTTCTAAATCGTCACTGGAGCGAGTTCTTTGCCAATTTCTGTATGTTTTCTTTCTCGTGATATTTATTTGAACTCTCGGTGTCCCACCACCAAATTTCTTTCCCAATATGCAAAGACCTTTTTGACATACCAAGGTCTTGTTTTACCTTCCCTTTGCAAAGCATTTCAAAGTCATTTCACAGAACACCGGGCTCGCGATCAACTTGAAAATTGCGACTTAAGTATGTAGAAAGGTGAGAAGCTATAAAAATTTAATTTAGAACAGAAAATTGTTGTACATATTTGCTTTCAGTACTGCGAAAACCATATCAATATTGATAAGAAACGTACTAGGTTAGATTATCGACAGCTGTCAGATTTGTTTTGGTTTTTTATTTTATTACAGAAATTAATTGCAAAATTGATTTGTATTTGATAACAAAATTGGTAATTATGTTTTGTATTATTTTATATAAATTATCTTAAATGTAGATACGAATAAATTGTACACATAATTTTTATCCATTGTATTATACCGTCCTATTACATACACATCACACCATTAAGGATGGTACTCTAACCGCTGAGGTGGTGCACTTATTGTGTTTACCGACGCACAGGCCTTGTTTATCCAATTGGAGACAAAATTTACTTAGTATAGTTATCACTTAAATTTTATCAAGAAAGATGAAGAAATAATGGCATTCTATCGTCCAACTGTGTTGAAGTTGTGATAATTATATTCTTTTCATAAAAAAATATACACACAGTAGATTAATTTTTAACATTTAATCAAAATATCGCAGATGTTAAAGACATGCCTCATTTACAAGCAGTATCAAAATTCGTGTATTTCATTAATATACAGTTAATCTTTTATTTCTTTATAAACGTCGAAGCATGAGTTTATCATTTAAGATCAATTTCCATAATTTGAACATTTATTGATAAATTAATTCGTTTAAAGCATTATGGATTATCCAATGGAGGACGTTTGGTATTTACAAGATTACCCAACAGATAAAATTGCGTCTATAGATAAAGCATGTGAAATTATTAAGAAGTTGCAGAAGAAATTGTCTAATGAAATTAAAGAAAAAAGGGCGTTGGAACAGATAATTTTAGAGTTAAATGAAAAAGTAAAATTTTTAGAAAATACTTTAAATAGTCGTCATAGCAATGAATCGTCGGAATGTACAATTAATGAACTTAATAATTTAGAGGTATGTGGTAAACCTTTTAAAAGTAAAATATTTTGTTTGTATTTGTAAAAATTGAAAAAAATAGAAAAATTTGAATTATATTGTTAAGAACAATTAAAAAAAAAATTATAAAACTATTCTATTTATTTTTTTAACAGATGCTTGAAGTAAAATTAAAAATAGAACCTGATGAAGATAGTAATAATTCCTTGAATAATGAAAATAATACATATGAATGTAGCATTGAATTGGAAAAGAGTCCTGATGGGACAGTTATTTGTAATAAAAAAAAAGATGAGATTAGTTTGAATCAAATGAATGATCAACATGCATATACAAATACCAGTATTATGATGGATTTATTATGCGATTCTTGCAATGAAACTTTTAAAAGTAGTGACGATTTAGCAATACATAAGAAACAAGTTCATAAATTAAAACCAAATAATACTGAAAATTGCTCGAACAAAGCATATAAGAAAATTGATAATAAACAAATTGGAACAATAATTCAATCAAATAAATCTTCATTAAATTCAAGACACAATAAAAAAAATGAAAAATCCTGTGCCAAACAAAAATCCAAAGACATTTTTTGTCTATTATGTGACTTAACTTTTTATTGTGAAACAACTGCACGAAATCATATGTTAATGCAACATTATAATACGAGAACGGCTATCGATTCATTTTCTTGTGACATTTGTTACCGAAAATTTCAGAAATACAAACAATTTACCAATCACTTTTATGGTGTACATATGAATAATTTTCAATGCGAAATATGTAATAAGAAACATGCAACAAAGGCAAATATGCAAAGACATTATAAAACCCATTTCAATTCATCTGAACAAATATTATTTATGTGCGAAATTTGTTCAACAACGTTTAAAACTAATAATGGATTAAAAGTACATTCTGTATTGCATTTGGACAAATATCCTTATGTATGTAAATTGTGTGACAAAACATTCAAAAGATTGCATTATTTAAATCATCATATGATGCAACACAATGAAGAGAAACCATTTAAATGTAATTTATGTAATGAAAACTTTAAAACATACAAGCGATTAAGTATCCATACAAATTTAATTCACAAAAAAACATTTATGTGCAATATTTGTAATAAACCGCAACAATCTAAGTCAAATTTATTACTACATCAAACAATTCATACAAATATAAAACCATTTAAATGTAATATTTGTGATAGAGCATTTAGAGTTAAATATTACTTACAAGCTCATATGCAACGGATACATAATGAGTTTACATAAAATAAAAATGTAAATGAACTACATCTATGTTAAATTAAATCTCAATACAAAGACATGATATAGTTTATTATTTGCCGGTTAAATTTAGATGCACATTAATCAATAACTGCAATAAAGACAAAATTATTACAATATTAAGTAGTTGGACGTGCCTATTGCATATTTCTAAATGATTTAATTGATTTTATACATAGCTAATTTGTTTAATTGTGAACATAATTTTATTTAAGAAATTGTAAAATAAAAACTGCTTTAAGTATTGCAAACTTTATAAGTTATATTGAAACCATTATTACATTTATTAATTTATGTATACATAATTTTAATTGTATAATATACTCGTACATAACTACATACAATTGATTTGTAAATGTACATACTAAGTTGTATACTTATAATTTAATGAGAAATTGATGCAGTTTTGGCATAAAATTAAATTATTACAAAAGACAGAAAATGTAAAGGACAAAGGACACATTTTATTCTCTACATTAATATTTTCTGTGTCTTTATTGGTGAGTCGTACTGTTGATGACATTCATTAATCATTAATTTTTATTATATTTATTTTCACATACATTATCATATCAATAAACAATTAATAACATTTAATGTGATTTATTTTGCTAGATAAAATATTTATGTGCGATATATGTTAAAACAATAATAGACTAAAATTACATAATGTAACGCATTTCGTAAAACTTTTTCATGCATATCAATTACGTGGCAATACAACGGTTGTATTATCTAAACCATCATATGATGCAACAAAATTTAAAAGAAGTCATTTAAATGTAATTTATTTATTGAAAGTTTTACAACATATGAAGAAGATCGTCATCAACGGATTTCGGGATCAAATCCTATTTTAGGGCCAGTCAATGTGGTTACTCCATTGCATTGGAGGTTGAAAATGCTGTGAAAAGGATGAAGCGAAATAAGGCAGTTGGTCCAGATGACATCCATGGAAATGATATTGGATACCAATGGTTAGAAAATTTATTAACTAAGATCTTAAGCGGAGGTGAGATGCCAAATTCATGGAGACGAAGCTATCTCTTATCATTTTATAAAAATAAGGGAGATATACACAGTTGTTCAACAACTGATGCACTTCTGATTGAAAAATTCAGAGATAATAAAAATGGCCTCCATATGACATTTGTAGATCTTGAGAAGGCATTTGATAGAGTACCTAGAGATCCATTTGGCAGGCATTAAAATCTCAAACTGTTCCCGAACCATATATCTCTACTATCAAAGATATGTATGAATGCTAGCACTAGAATCCGAACAAATTGTGGAACATCTACCTCATTCAATGTAAATGTTGGTGTGCAGCAGGGTTCTGCATTAAGCCCATTAATCTTTATAACTATTATGCAATTTCTGCCCGGTTCAATACAGGATCTTCTTCCATGGACTATGTTATTTGCAGATGACATAGTGTTAATAAGTGAGATTCAAATTGAATTGGCATCCAAAATAGATCTGTGGAATTCGGAATGGGAGGCCAATGGACTACGTATCAGTCACACTAAAACAGAATACATGTATTTTCCATTTAATGGTAATCATTCGACTCCCCAACAAGGCACGATCATATTGAACGGTCATCCAATTCCCGTTACTGAAAAGTTCAAATAAGAAGAAGAAAGTTTTACAACATATAAGCGATCAAATTTTATTCATAAAAAAACCATTTATATACAATTAAATGTAATAAATTACAACAATCTAAGGCTAATTTACATTAAACAATTCATACAAATGTAAAACTATTTAAATCATAAATTTGTAATAGATTATTTACAGTTAAGGGCATATTACCGAAATTTGCCACCGCAGCGTTCTCAATTTAAAATACATAAGTTTCACTTAAAAGAAAGATGGCATTGCACGCAAAAGTATTTTCTTTTATCTAAGAAACGTTGTAGAAATATATTTTATATCAAAGTCAAATTTATCAACGAATGTGTTATGTATGAGCTTGTTAATTGTATACATAGTGTAAAAATAAATTAATTAAATTATTATAAAATGACTAATTTCGACGTTTATTTTAACTAAAAATTTATTATTTAAATAAAATATTAAGTGCATATGAAGTTATTTATAAAATTATGTAGAAATTCAGTATAAATATAAAACAATTAGGTTGTTTTTTATGATTTCTCGTATCGTAATGATTAATTATTTTAAATTAATAATCATCTTGGTTACTGCCATGCATACTTAGCTACATGAGAGATTTTGCTTTTTCAGAAATTAATTTAAATTACGTCCTGGCAAATTTATATATCGTAAATGTCAATGTACAGATATTGCAAGTAGGTTAATTCAAAATTAATATTTTTTTTTTAAAATATGGTAATTTTTAAAAACCCTTTTATCCGCGACTGTAAATTACTTTCAATTAATTACATAGAAATAGGTGCATGCAAATTCCAGTAAAATCCCCTTAAATATTATTTACAAGCCCAAATGCAACGGCTACAGAATGATGTAGTACATCTATGTCAACTATCAATACCTATGGTACTATTCTATTTTTTGCAATAAAGTAAGACAATGTAGTGGACGTAAAATGGACTTATATATTGCTGGACTTAAATGTGTAATGTGTATGGATTCTTTAGGGGTTAATTGTCAGAGGATAAGGCAGAAAAAGTAGGAAGATGGAAAGAATAATGTAAATATTTTGTTTGCTTTCTTGTTAAAGATAGTCTTTTAATAATTTATTATATAAATAAAAAATTAATAACATTTAATAAGGTCAGTGTTCCTTCGTCTAGCTTTCTGTTAAATAGATAAACAAACTTGAAAAATAAGTTAGAATTGAATAAACTTCAAATTCTGTTTCGATTTTAAACATAACTTTTAAAAATGTGTTATAGCAAATGTGTTAAAGTGTATTTAACAAGAATAGACATTCAGTGTACACCTAGACTGCAAAATTGTCATTATAAAATAACTGTGAAAAAACATGTGATCAAATTGTTATTGCATTTTCGACGTCATAGATTTCATTTTTATATGTTACAGTATATCATCAATAATTAACGAAAAAGTAATAGAATTTTGACAGTTGTCAGATTTGTTTTGGTTTTTGTTTGATGTTATCAATGAAACTAAATTTAATTGAAATTCAGTGATGAAATTGGTAATTATGTTATTGTTTTGCTTTGTATTTATTGTAAGATATCTGAAACGTATATTGAATTGCAAAGTCATTTTTTTATACCAACACCGACTGTACAATTACATTACATACCGTCCGTTTCCTTCCTACATATTGCAGTGTTAGATGATGGTACTCCATGCCCTGTTGGATTTTTATTGATCGTTGAAGTATTTGTATTCTGTTCGTATAAAATTTTAACTATGTATTTTATATCAAAAAACCTATACTCTTTTTATTTCAGATGTCAATATAAAAACATCTGTACTAATCAATTTATTAAACATTATGGATTATTCAATGAGTGATTTATGGTATTTAAAAGATTACGAATCAAATAAAATAATGTCTATAGATGAGGCATGTGAAATTATTAAAAAATTACAGAAGAAATTGTTAAACGAAATTAAAGAAAAAAAATCATTGGAGAAGATAATTGTAGACTTAAATGAAAGGATAAAATATTTAGAGAATAATTTAAATAATCGTCATAGTATCGAATCGTCGGAACCAACAATTGACGAACTTAATAATTTAGAGGTATTTTTAAAATTAAGAATTAAAAAAAGAATATAAAACTATTCTATTAATTTTTTTTAACAGATGCTTGAAGTAAAATTAAAAATTGAACCAGATGAAGAAAGTAGTTCCTTAAATAATGAAAATAATAAATATGATAATTGCATTGAACTGATGCAGCGTCATGATGGTGCCGTTATATGTAGCAAAAAAAATGAGAACATTAATTTAAATCAAATGAATGACCAAAATTTATATACAAATACTAATTTTATAGAGTTTATATGTGATTTGTGTAATGAAATTTTTAAAAGCAACGCTGATTATATAATACATAATGAACAAACACATAAATTAGAATCCAATAATGTTGTCAATCTTTCAAAAAAAACATACAAGCAAAAGAATGCTAAATTAACGACAATAATGCATTCGAATAAATCTTCAATAAAATCAAAACAATTAAGCCATGAAGAAACTAATAATGTTTATTATATTGATAATAATACAACAGAACACCATAAGAAAAATGAAAAACGTTGTAACAAACAAAAATCTAAAGATATTGCTTGTCTTCTTTGTAATTTAACATTCTATTGCGAATTAAGTGCAAGAAATCATATGTTAATACAACATTATAATTCACAAGTAACAAATTTATTTACTTGCGACATTTGTCAACGAATATTTGACAAATTTAAAAAGTTAACCAATCATTTTTTTGCAGTTCATTTTAACAATTTTCATTGTGAAATATGCAATAAGAACCATGCAACGAAAGCAAATATGCAAAGACATTATAAAACCCATTTCAATTCATCTGATCAAATATTATTTATGTGCGAAATATGTTCGAAAAGTTTTAAATCTAAAAACGGATTAAAATTTCATTCAATAACACATTCGGACATGCAACCGTTCAAATGTAAATTATGTAGCAAAACATTTTCCAGAAAGACATATTTAAATTATCATATGATGCAACACAATGACGAAAAACCATTTAAATGTAATTTATGTATTGAAAATTTTACAACATATAAACGATTACATATCCATACAAATTTGATTCATAAAAAGAAATTTAAATGTAATATCTGTGATAAGGTGCAACAATCTAAGGCCGACTTGTTATTACACCAAACAATTCATACAAATGTAAAACCATTTAAATGTAAAATTTGTGATAGCACATTTAGAGTTAAATATTATTTACAAGCTCATATGCGACGTATGCATAAAGACGTTTATACAATTTAAATGTGATTTGAAAAAAGTATAAAATTAATTATTTATTGATAAATTTAATTAATTAGAAAATATTTATTATGTTTAAAAAATGTAACATAAAAGACCAAGTTATCTACTTGTTCTTTATGTTACATTTTAGAATTTAGATACATTACTGTTGTAATGAAAGAATATAAAATGTATGTCATGAGTACTCAAGTGAAGGAGTCCACAAAAATAAATGTAATAACATATATATATAATAGGAACTTTGTCATGTTAATTGTGTTACATTATTTATAAACCTTTTTTATTTTCTTAATATAAGTTTTGTGGCATAGAAATTTTACTGCCATTCGTTGCCATTTCTAATATCTAAACATTACATGTCTAAATAAAACAACTATAAATTGATATATTTACGATTGATAACATAAAATTGATTATAGTTGTGCAGTTTGTTATCCACACATTAATAATTAACATATATCTTGGTCGCATTACCGGTGACACCACGTGGAGGTGACAGTAAATTGTTTGTTTTTGTTATAATAAAGTTTATTAATGATTTAATATAATAAATTGGAGGTCTTGGCTAGGATCAAGCACAAGCGTGAATTGAATTCCTGGCCAAGTGCATGTCCTCTCGTATTGCTGAAATACTTAATTGCACGAGAACCGTCAACAAATGGCCTCGGATCGAATGAGAATACGATGACGACTTTTGGTTTACGTAAATGAACACGATTTGGAACCTGGAATGTTAGAACAATGCCTGGACCGACGAAACTGGTGCAGTAGCTCAAGAATTAAAGAGGTACAAACTCGGTATTACAAACTCGAGATTCGATGAAAGCAGCCTTGTCGACTGGAATCCGATATCAGATCGAATAATCACAGTAAGATTCAAGAGTAGTGTTAAATTTGTAATAATAGTTCAGATTTACGCACTTTCAGAGCAAGTATCGTCTGATGATAAGGAGACTTTTCATAGTCAACTTTCACGCTGCCTTGTTGAGATTAACAGATCGGATATTATCATATGCATGGGTGACGCTAATGCAAATATTGGCTGAAACAATGTGGGCTGGGAGTCTGTTATGGGTACACATGAAGTAGGTAATATGAACAAGAATGGAGAACTTTTTGCGGAAATGTGCAGTAGTCAAAACCTTGTGATTGGTGATACTATATTTGCGCAGAAAAGAACACACAAAGAAACTTGGATTTTACCGGACGGCCATACTAGAAATCAAATAGATCAAATAACAATTAGTAGAAGACGGACAAATTAGCTGTTAGACGTTCGTAGCTATAGAGGCAAGGATGTTCTTAGTGACCACTACTTGATTATTGCACAGATGAAATTAAAATTTATGGCAGGCATTAGGAGACAACCTATCTGCGGGACAGATATTCTTTACTAAACTTCACAATAAAGAGGTAAGGCAACGGTTCGCAGGTTATTTAGCGAATCAATTGGCATGTAACGGCGTTCGATGAGACTGCAACACAAGCGCAGACGCATTAAAGCAGACAAGTTTGCGAACATGTTTTGGGTGTTATTAATTATGAAAGGAAGTGCGATGATACATGGAATCTAATAATGAGGAGGAGAAACATCAAGAGTGCGATTAACAACAGCAATGCGATGGACCAGCCGAATCTGCAGGCACAGTAGTCAAGACAAAAAGGTTGTACAGGGCAGCTCGGACTCAACTCGCTGCAAATTCAACCAATATGAAGGAGGCTTACCGTCTGGCAGACAAACTAACCGGACTGTGCTTTAGGACTGAACGTCAAATCCAATCTAAGGACAAATGGAAAGATGGACAGATAGTACTTTTGTGAGCTACTGAATATACCCGAAGTTCAGATTGCTCAAGTCGATTTAGAGATTCTGCTCTAAGTCGTGGTGAAATAATATTCGCATTAAAACACCTAAAGGGCAGTAAAACGGCCTGCGCCGATAACATATATCACAACAAATTCTGAAAGTGGACTTGTATGGCGTTGCATCAGTATTGGATACCATTATTAGTGAGGTGTGGTTGTCTGATGATATTCCAGCCTGAAAGAAAGGTTTATAATTAAGTTGCCGAAAAAGGGTAACTTGAATATTTGCGATAACTGGCATGGTATCACTTTGCTGAATACGATGAACAAAGTTATAGCTATTTTCGGTCACGACAGGATCAGTTCAGTTTTGCAGCCGGGTATTCGAAAGGAACAGGCAGGCTTCAGGTCTGACAGGTCTTGTGACAGACCATGTCAACACATTACGGATTATTGTGGAGCAGTCGATTAAATGGAAAACGTAATTGTATATGTTATTTGTCGATTTCAAACATTCGATAGCATTCAATAGCATTTTCATTAAGGTTACTCAACCCATCTTTACATCCATGTGATGTCAAAAACATCAACATGCTATGTAACAGTCGATTTAACAAACTATGTAACTGTCGATTAAGCTCCATCTCTATTGAAATACTCAAATGTATAACCGGATAATTATAATTGATCTATATTTCTCAGTAGGTTAATTTCAATTATTGTCGTTTGAGTTCTCATTTGATGTTACATCCTCTCGACAGCCTTACTCCACGCGAGAGCATATGGCGTCAACGAACAACCGCTATTGTTCAAGATCTCTGACCAATACCTTAACTTCATTATATTCGCTTTTGGTACAACGTAATATCGTAGTACTACCCTATTCACCCATCTGGTATACAGATTAAGATGGATGACAAGAAGTTTGGGTCAAATATCAAAACATTCGCACTAGTTTTACATTTATACATCTCTATGAATGTATATTTCAAAACGGACTTCGGCACAAAGTATTTTTTTGATTGAACTGTCTCATGGTATTGTCAAAGATTCCTCTTTTATGTTGTTTTTAGTTTGCTCCAGTTCTTCCTATTCGTATATAATTTTGTGGTCATTATTAATTTTAATGTTGTTCAAATGTAAATAATATTTGAGATTTTTAAGCAATAATTTGATTAATACATTTATTGTATATATAAATGTTGGACATCGACGGGTAATAAATAAAATAAATGTAACAGAACGTCGTAGGTATATAGTTTATTTTGTTGATTGACTGTTTTATACATAATGTATATCATAAACCATAATTCAGGTCCACATGAAAATTGTAAAAGGGTCTATTAAATCCCTTGACCGAGTTGTAGTAGTTTTCCTTTTTCATTATTACTATTATTATTATTATTTTATTTTGAGTCGTTCATATCCACATAACATTTTTCCGCATTATATTCGATTTCCCTATTTAGTGCTTTGTCAACGATATATAATAGAATATAGAAAATATCTCGGAATACCTGGAATTCAATTATATACAATTATAATGATTGAATAGGGATTTTTAAAGATTTGTCTAAAGTCACGGAAAATTATACACAAACGCGAGCATCACATAACAACCACCATGAATATAATTGTGAAACAAAACTACACACTGATCTTAAATCTTGATTAAATTGTATCAATATGTTGATATTATAGAGATATTATTTTTGTAAAAGAATACCATCGAGGTAACTCAACAAATCATTACCTTCACGCTGTCTCACCGGTAACTCGATCACGGTATATGTTAGTAAGTGCGTGTGAACGAGGCTAAAAAGATGATGCTAATGTCGTGTCCACAACAAACTCATAGCTGGGGATTTATGTACCACTCTACTGAAATATTCAAATTTGTAACTGGATAATTATGATTGTCCTATATTTTCCAGTTGGCAAATTTGAATTGTAGTTATTTGAGTTTATATTTGATGTTACTTTCATATTTGAAACGGCAAATGAACATCGTAATGCCACCGTATGCGCCCTTAAAGCATAATGGTTTAGATGATATTAGTATAATTGATCTTCATATATAATGTTAAACTGATCACCATTCTGTCTAATGGCAATAAACTGCAAGGACATTTTACTAATAAAAAAAAACTAAAAAAAATTCAAAAGGTACAACTTATCCCAAAATTAATTTCGTTGCACATACAAATACTGCAATATTTTACATAATGTAGTAATTAACAACTGTAAAATAGGCTGGTATACTTATTAGGATCTATGACTATGACAAAACTGACATATTTCGAACAACTTTCGATCAATTTTATCAGCTCAGACTGACTCATGACATGGCTGAGTAGAAACATACACGAATTGTAATTTTCCGTTTCAAATAAAATTGTTTAACATAATATTTAAATATTCATTAAAGAGAATTGCAAAATAGTTGATATATCGTACCTAAAATTTTCGCTTAAATTAGTGAATGTTACTAATTAATTGGAATAACAATTATTCATTCAAGACGATACACTAATGATCTCAAACACAAGAGTCCCTTGAAACTTTCTTACCCACCTAAAATTACAGGTACATAATACAAAAGAACAATATAATTATATATAATATAATTATATTAATCTTTGATACTATACACCCAATTTTAATCTTAAATTAGTAAAGTATTGGAGGTACTTGAAGGAGTACTCCAATTTTTCTCACCATTGAACTATCGCTCACAAATGAGATAAAAATGACGCGTACATAATTTCATGGCGATAACCTCACAAATTAGATAAAAGTGACACGTGCAAAATTTTATAGCGATAGCTAAAGCATTTTCTTATATTGTCTTTGATATTATACACCCAATTTTAATCTAAAAGTAGTAAAATTGTATGGGAGGTAGTTGAAGTAGTACTCCAATTTTCCTCATCGAACTCAGGCTCAGAAATCTGATAAAAGTGACACATGCATAATTTCATGGCGATATGTCCAATGTAATATCAAGTTATCGTTCACAATATATATGGAAGGTACTCCAAGGAGTAATCCGATTAAGCTTATACTCTCACACATTCTTTCAATTATAATATCATTTATTTTTTTTCTGAGATGTTTATTTCTTGGCGTTACATGAACTTTGTTCCCAGGGCCTAAAAAATGCCAACCTTAGTAATTCAGCGAATTGTTGTGTTTCGCTGCAGCTACGTGGCAAGACGTTTTTTTATTATGCCGTCAAGGCTAACACGATATACACCCTCTTTTTAAGGCAAAATAAATAAATATTGTACTATCGAAAGACTTGTTAAACATATATAATAAACACTAAACTATTAGTTTTTTTATAGATAAGAATACACAAAAATACATTATAAATTTGAGAAAAAAAATATGGAGAACTCTTGGTATTTAAGTGAATGTTTATCGATTAAATTCAACTCTATCGAAGAGGCAGTTCAAATAATAAAAAAGTTTCAGAAAAAACTGTCTGATGAAATTAAAGAAAAGAAAGAATTGGAACAAAAAATATTGGAATTGCATGAAAAGATAAGACATCTGGAACATAATCTACATAGTACTGTAAAAACGGAATCAAATGAAATTAAAAATGTTGAGGTAAGTTTTAAGTTTACATCTACATTTATTATGCATTCGATTTAACTGAAATTTAACAAAACATATATGCACTAATTTGATGCAAGATTATGTGCTTTTTTCTGTTTACCGGAATTTGTTTACACCCAATTGACTCTCAATAGTAATGCGATTATCGTATATCTCTAGATAAGTAATCAATAAACCTACATTTTCGTTCCAAAAACGAAAACACAGCCCTAATACGTGATTTGTTTAAAACCAAAAAAAATAAATCTAATAATCATTAGAAAAAACAACTACAATCTTTTTCACTTTGTTTTAACCGCAGTTAGTAATGGTTGGTAATTTATTTAAAGAACTTATCGAAACATTGAAATAAAATATATAAATAATGAAAATTTTGTTTTCAATTAGTTTTCAATTATATTTCTAATTAATTATTTAGTTGGATGTCTGGATAAAACAATTTCCAATCGATTAATGGAAAGTGAAAAAGTTTGTGGTTCTTATATAATTATTATGTTGGATGTAGTTAGTATTCATTTTAGAATTCTACCCATTTACATAAATTTCAAATGTAATTTGTATCACATGTATATTTTAAATACAATACTACTTAATTGGAATAATGAAATAATTTATTTACTTTTAAGATTTACGAAGACCAGTTACAAGTGGCACCAGATCAAGACAGAATATCATTAACTAATGATCTATTAAAAACAGATAAAAATTCATCTGACACTGGAATCGATGATGAAAGTAATAAATTAGTTTTAAATTGGAAAAATGTAGAGAATCATTTAAATATAATTAAAACGTATGAAAAAAATGTGAATTCAACTACTCATAAAAATACTGATCCATATAATACAGTTTTCATAAGTACCGGTGACGCTGATAATACAACAAATACTACTATTGAGAATCAGGCAAACAAAGACCATTCCTCAGACGGTAATAGAATTAATAACAATATGAAACAATCATCATTAAAATCAAAAATATTGAAACGCAATACCTATAATAGAAATCATGATAAGAAAAAACACAACAGTGAAAAACTAGTATCCCAACCAAAATTTAAAAATATTGTTTGTCTTCTTTGTGATTTAACTTTTTATAGTGAATTTACAGCAAGGAATCACATGTTAATTCAACATTATAATTCACAAATGTATAATAATACATTTACTTGCGACATTTGTCAACGAACATTTGATAAATTTAAAAAGTTAAAAAATCATTTTTATGCAGTTCATTTAAAAAAATTTCAATGCGAAATATGTAATAGAAAGATTGCAACAAAAGCAAATATGAAAACACATTATAATACGCATTTGAGTGCATCTAATCAAATACAATTTATGTGCGAAATATGTCCGAAAACGTTTAAATCAGAAAGTGGACTAAAATTGCATTCGAAAAAGCATGCTGGATTACAACCATTTAAATGCGAATTATGTGGCAAGACACATTCAAGTAGGACTCGTTTAAATTACCATATGATGCAACACATGGAGGAAAAACCGTTTAAATGTAATTTATGTATTGAAAAATTTACATCATATAAACGTTTATTGATACACAAAAATTTAATTCATTACAAACGTTTTAAATGCAACATTTGCAATAAAATACAACAATCTAAGGCTAATTTATTATTACATCAAACAATTCACACAAAATTAAAACCATTCAATTGTAAAATTTGTGATAAATCATTTAGAATTTTATATTATTTACAAGCCCATATGCAACGTATACATAAGGATGCAACAGCAATTTAAATATTTACAAACTAAATATAATATGAATATTAAAGTAAAAAGATATTTATTGATTTTATTTTTATTTAGTGTATTTTCATTTATTTTATAAATTATAAACTTATCTGTGTCATATAATCAATAAATTAAATTGCTAGTTATGTTTCAAGTGTTAATGAAACATATACTACGAGTATTATACTCTAAGAATTCTAATGATATCGAAATAAAAAATAAAAACAACTTCTTGCTATTGTGATAAATTACTATATAATATTTATTGAAATTTCAACGCATGATTCAAATTTCAACAATTCTCCAATTAAGATATAGATATAGCTTCTTGGAAAATATTCAAATCCACATTTAGTACACTTGTGGCATCACGGGGGGTATACTTTTATCTATTTTAGTGAATAAAGTAACGGACAAATGTCTAGAGGTTGTTCAATCTATATTTACGTTTCTGCGGTACCACCTGAATACACAGTAATATATTTGTAAATTAATAAACAAAAGAGAATTCGTGGATACTGGCAGATCTGAAGGCGACGAACAAAATTATTAACCGAAGAAAGTGGAATTGAATCAGCCAATTGGTTGCGCACTTGACTGGAGGAATTGGGAGAGTATTAGAAGACTCGTAAAAAATAACGTGATGAAGAACGTTCATTAAAGGAGGCTAGTGGAAGGGGATGGAGTGAAGTGAAGTTGTTGGCCAGAGATCTTGAACAATTTGGCGGTTGTTCGTTAATACTGCGTGCCATATAATAGAACCGATAAACAACTTGTTTTAAAAACGCACAACTTTAGCTTTTTATGAATTTGTGACAATATAAATATTCAAATCGTGTCAGATTTCAGCGTTTTCTGAAATCAAAATTGAAAATAAGCTGAGACTTTGAGCTGAATTTTATGTATTGAGTTTCATTTAAAATATGCAGCATACATATACGTTTTGGCTGAAAATCTGCTTGCATGAAAATTAGGGTAAGAATGCTATTCATTTCATTTTGAACTTAGCGGCTGTCAAACTTTATTTTGAAATATATTTAACAAAACAAATCAAAGTTTATATCAGCCCAAGAATCAGCATAAAAAGTACCAATTTTAATCGCTCATCAAACATTTAAATAATAGTGAAATAAAATAAAACTAATTAATAATTCCATTATCCATTACACAGAAGATTGTAACGTTGTTTTACCATTATAGAAGTGGAAGCCTAATATTTACTTTCCAAAAATTTATATTATTAAACTCAGATAGTTGAATTGTAAATTAAATTCCCTAGCAAACCGGGTCAATGCAGTTTTATTTTAATTTATAGACTAAAAGGTGAAGGAAGTAATCAAGAATTATGAATGATTCAAATTTCATTTGGTATATGAAAGACTATTCTTCTATAAAAGAAATTAATTCAATAGATGAAGCAATAAGAATTATTAAAAGGTTTCAAGAAAAACTGTTCAATGAAATTAATCTAAAGAATGTATATGCAGAACGGGTTAGACGATTAGAAGAACAACTAACAACCCTTGTGGAGAATAATGAAGTGCCGTTAACATATTCATCCATCGTATTGAATTCACCAGTGGTAAATATTAGAATATCTATTTTCAAAAAAGTAATAAGAACAAATTAAAGCTACATATAAATCATTAAAGAAGCACAAAAGTTACCGGAATGATAAAAAATATATACCGAATTTATTCATCATCATCATCTAAACCTTTATGATTTGAGGGCGCATAGAGCGACATTACAATGTTAAATTGCCGTTTCAAATATGAATGTAAAGTCAAATAACTATAATTGATATTTGTCGAGTGGAAAATATAGGATCAATCATAATTATTCAGTGGTGCATAAATCCTCAGCTACCTAGTGTTGTTGAATTGTTTTTTAAACTAGTCGACAAACACAACATAATCACCATCTTTTTAGCCTCGATCATACGCCATTACTGACATATACCGTGAGTTCTGGTGGAGGTAAAGTTTGGTTGAGCAACATCGATAATAGTCGGCCACTCTATTTGCCACCTTATTTAGATGATTATAATGTTAATACTAATCTCTGTGTTGATAGATTTGCACCTACGTTCGGGTATTATACATACATTTATTTAAATTATCGTGCTTTGAAACAAATTCAAATACATTTTCCATTTGAATTGACTCCTTAGCATCATTTATCACACATCAGCATTTAGTACACACATTGGTGAAATTTTGTTTTCAGTAATAGTTTTAAAATTTCAATAATTTCTTATAAATGTTATAGTCTAAATTAAAATATATTATGCCTGTAGTTTCACTGTGGCGTAATTTATTAAATATTAAATATTATTTAAAAATGATGAATACAATTTTTTTTTTAAAACAACAATATTGTTTTTACAGATGATTGATGGCATTGAATTAAAAATGGAATGTGATAATAGAATAAACAATAAAAGTTTAAAAAGTACAATGAATAAACATAATCAAAATAATACTGATGAAGATCACTATCATGATGATAAGCTTTATGATGTTGACGATTGTAATAGTGGTACTGTTGGTGACAGTGATAATATTGTCGATGTTTGTGATTATAATAAGAATATAAGAGTTTCTAATACTATTGAAATATTATGTGAAAAATGTGATGAAACTTTTACAACATTAGATGAAATAAAAAATCATAAACAACAAATTCACGAAAGTATTGATGAAGAAACAGCAGCACATATAAATTATAAAAAAGATAATCATTTAACTTGTCTATTTTGTAATGAAAATTTTACTAGACAACAATTAGTAACTAGACACATTAGAAACAAACATTATGGAAAGAAGCTATTTACATGCGATATTTGTAAAATTGAATTTAATTTTAAAACATTATTAAAACACATGAAGAATAATCATTATATTTTTTGTAAAATATGTATGAAATACTTTACAACAAAATTTTGTTTCCAAAAACATAGATCCAATTGTTGTAAAATTACATGTAAACTTTGTACAGAGAAATTTAAATATCAATCAAATTTAAAAAATCATATGATAAGCAAACACAGTAGAATTAATGTTCATGAAGAAACAAAACCATTTATATATTATGAACAACAGAAATTACTTCTAAGAAAACGTTGTTACACATTGAATGCAACATCATCATTATTATCACAACTATCCTTTTGTTCATGTATATATTGTGATGCAAAATATTTGTATGAATCACAAGCTATAAAACATTTAAGACTTCGGCACATTAATTATAATAATGAATTATTTACTTGTGATTTATGTCAACGTACATATGAAACATTTATTCAATTACGTGTACATTTTGGGACATGTCACATAAAACGTTTTCAATGTGATATATGTAAAAAATATATATCATCGAAAGGTGGTCTAAAGAAACATTTAAAGATACATTTTCCCACTGATAACAACATACAATACATTTGTGAAATATGTTCCAAATCGTTTAAATCAAATTCAGCATTTACGTCACATAAATTAAAACATAGTACAGTACAACCATATGCATGTAAATTATGTGATTGTACATTTTCAAGAAATGCATATTTAACATATCATATGGTACATCATACAGATGAAATACCATATAAATGTAATTTATGTTCAAAATCATTTCGAACACATGCAACTTTACGAAATCATAAATATATAGTGCATGAAAAACGATATCAATGTAATATATGTAATGTATGTGCACCTTCAAAAGCAGGTTTAAAATTACATCAAGCAAAACACACAAATGATAGGCCATTTAATTGTAAAATTTGTTTTAAAACATTTAAAATTGAATATTCACTAAATTGGCATATAAATACGGTACACAAAGATATAATACATTTCAAATGTAATAAATGTAATAGAAAATATGCATTAGCTTCACAATTAGAACGTCACAAACAATTGCAAAATTGCATTAATTCTTATACAAGATTACGTTATAAAAACCAACATTTCAATAATGAAAAGGCATCGGAAACGAAATGTCCATATTGTAATAAAGAATTTGAAGTTAAACGTAGTTTAACATTTCACATCCGTAAAGTACATCCAGAAAATTATAATAATAAAAATACAAATACGGTCAATCAAAAATATGTGTGTCATGTGTGTAATAAAGCATTTGTTTGTAAAAGTAATCTACAGAAACATCTAAAATTGCATGCCAATATCAAAGAATATGAATGTAATATTTGTATGAAAAAATTTACGCAAAAATATAATTTAAAACTTCATCTTATGGTTCATGCCGGGATGAAACCATATCAAAAGAAGAACAACTAAGAATTTTACTGAATAATGCAATTTAGTGATGAAAACGGCGAGCAATTCCTGTAATCAGAAATATATTACATATTATTATTACAATATTACACAAATTGCTAGATACAGTGATCGAAAGTGGGAAGCTAGCTACAATTGTTCGACAGTTCTGATGTCGGACCATACCCAAAAACTACACACAGCCGAGATGAGAATGTTGAGATGAACATATAGAATAGGATAGAATTCAAAACAAGTTTAATACAGTTTAAAAGTTACAACTATTACCTATATGTATAATCAATCAAATTAGATGGTACGGTCACGTAATACGTAGATCGGAAACTCACAGCGTAAAATTGGCATTAAATATTGGTCTTTTGGAAGTTGAGTTTTTATCATGTGATAAAATAAATTAAACAA
Source organism: Penthetria funebris (assembly GCA_027564355.1). Lineage (NCBI taxonomy): Eukaryota > Metazoa > Arthropoda > Insecta > Diptera > Pleciidae > Penthetria > Penthetria funebris. The sequence goes on along the minus strand of JANSTX010005559.1, from coordinate 19,735 downwards.
CAAGAACCACAATAAATTGTATATAATAAATTTATTATCTTATGGCAGACTAAAATTTAGTTTAATTGACTTAACAATTACAATTTTTAATAAGTCAAAAATCTATGTGATAATAAATCGTGGTAACTTTTTATATTTTGGTCACGAACACGACTACCAAAATTTATCAATGTTGCACATACAATTTGAAAAAAACAACAAGATATAATTTTTTTTTTACAATATGTAACGGTATTGTATTGACAACCTGTTGCTTGTTGTTGAAATTGGTTATTATATTAACAATTTCACAAACACATTATGATATATATTTAAAATTGACCATATATATTAAGGTTATACGATAAACGTGAACGATTCGCTAAATTTTCGACATGTTTTATCGTTTAATCAATTTAAGTTTTAAAATGTTAATTCAAAATTTTGCCCAATATCAACGGGGCTGGTAAAGTGAAAATGATCCAAAAATTGAACAGAAAATTGAATCAATTCTGAAGTCATATATTTGTTTTTAACATTGAATCAGTTTTGATTCAGTTTGTTCAGAGGGACTGTTTGTTTATACATCATTTTACCGTCAAAGATCCGGTCTAATAAAGATAAATGAACTATTGAGGTGATATTGTAAGCGTTATTAAAAACACTTAAAATTTCGTTCAATTAACAGAAAATGATTAAATGTCAAATTGCTAAAATGTTCTTTAGATATTATTTTGTCGATACGTCATTTTTAGATTCAATCAAAGATACAACCTAATGAAAATTAACGGAAAATGATAAGTGTTAAATTGTTAAAACCTATTTATACATATATACATCATTTGAACATTTTGACAAATGTTTGCCAAATGAATGACATGTTGAGGTTTTTGTAACAATCATTTTGTCATTTTTAGATCTAATCAAAGATCTAATGAAACAGTCGAACAGTCGTACATTTAACGGAAAATGATTAAACGTTAAATTGTTAAAATGTACTTATAGAGCATATTTACAATTACATAAATTACAAAATAAAGTAACAAACAATTACAAACTATTCTCCTGTAATAAAGTATAGGCAAATGTCATAGACATTACCCCGAAATTTCTAGATTGTTATGCTGTTAAAAATCGAACATACCTTATCAAATTATATTTTGAAGTCTCGTTCTACTTCTAACAAAAAAATTAATCGTAAAATTGCAGGTTATGTAAAAATTGTTTGACATCAAAGTAGTCCATAGAATTTCTGGGAATCTGATAAAATTAATATAAACATTTAAAAACTACATCCGTACTTTAAATCTATAAGTAAGTAATAAATAAAAAAAAAAATAGTTCTTAACTATTTTAAATTCGAATCTACGAGTATTCAGAAATGTTGAACTAAATGTTTCAAGTAAAATTTTATTTTGTGCTGTATAAAAAATGGTATTATACTCTTTTATTGAACAATTAAAATAACAATTGTTGTTAATAAAAGAATTATAAACGATCAAAACTAATAAATGATCATTTTATCTATTTGATTAATTTACATTTTTCTGTATCGTCTTTCTGGTACAATACATAGGGGTTCTTCTTCAATGGACAAATATTTGTATTTGAGAGCTCAATTGAACGGGAACACAAAACCAAATTTGCCGGTATCGATCTTGCGAGTCAATGAATTTTTTTTTTGTCGTACTAAAAGAAAGATCTTAATGGAAGGTGATCAACTGGCCATTAGTGACAAATGTAAATATTTACGATAAGTTTCAAGCGGGAACATCGATGATTTTATTCAACATCAAATAAAATTTGGTTGTATCAAGATCGATCGATCGGTGTCTAGTATTTTGTGTGATGTAGTGGTAAATGTAGATTAAGATGATACGGTCACATAAAGTGTAGACCAAAAACTTACTTAATATTGAAAATGATGGAAGAGAACGCGGTCGCCGCCCACAAGCTAACTTGATTATCAGGTGTTAAAAATGATTTCAACACATTAAATGCAGGGTAAAATAAATAATTGAGGAGACGCCGGGCGGTCGAACTTGAATAACAAATAGTAGTCATTTAGTGAATTCGATCGTATTATTATAAAAAACTTAGTACACGGAATTCTAGAACACTTTCAATATATATATATATATATATTTTGTACACTTAATAATTTACACCGAGATTTACCCATATAAGGCGTTAACGATAATTTTTCCAATTTTCGTAAGTAACAAACTCGACAAGATTAACGGAGTATTTACTATAGCACCACTGACTAATTCCGATGTTTTGAATTGCGTTAAATTTAAAACCTAACAGTAATTATTAGGTAACTAATTTACTAGAGATTTCTCTTAACTTCTCCTTACACAGTTGAAAAAAGTTTGTACTTTAGCACCAGGGTATACAATTCCGAGACAACAGACTTTCAGTCAATAAATATAGAAAAATAAATAAATATTCGTAAAATTGGAAACTAGACTAACTGTTTGTTACAAGTTTGATGTCTACTTTTATTTCACAATACATTATGAATTTCAAATATGTTGATGTTTCATTTGTCTAAGTATTATGTCATTATTCAATGCCCCGTAATTGACACAATTTAAATTAATTGTCTACTACCTATTCTCATATAAATTCAACACAAGATAGAATTCGCAGTATACCATGAGTACAGTGCTTCATATGAGAGTATAAATGTTTACTTCAGAAATCCCTGAAATTTACATAATTATCATTTTTTATAAAATAAAGCCAATTTTGGTAAATAATGTTTTCACTTAGTTACCATGAATTAAAATCACATAGAATAGTTAAAAATAATAATATATGCACAATTAATTACATCTTTTAGATATTAAAAATCATATTCTACAGTCTATTTATTTTAAGTATGGAATATTTAACGAATGTTTGGTATTTAACTGATTATTCACTAATAAAAATTGAGTCAATTGAAGAAGCATATGAAATTATTAAAAAGTTTCAACAGAAATTATCAGAAGAAATTGAAGAGAAAAAAGCATTGGAACAAATAATATCGGAATTAAATGAAAAGTTAAGAATTTTGGAAAATAATTTTAATCGTAAAAATAGCACATCTTCTGATTTCAAATTGAATACCAGTGGGGATTATGATGATCATGATAATGAAGATAATAAATATGGCAATAGCGTATTGTTACAAGACAAATTTACGTCCGATGTGAACAATAGTATAGATGTGAGTTATTTCACAAAATATTATTAAAACCCTGTCTTATATAATTGATTTTTACTGTTTTATTTGTAGATTTATGAGGTTCAGATAAAAATGGAAACTGATGATGATAAAAATTTTTTAAATGTGGATAATGAACTGACAGATAAAACGGATACATCATTTGCGTATCATAATGAAACTACAGCGTTTTGTATTAACAAGAATGAAACGAATATTATGGATTATAATATTGTAGAAATATTATGTGATTTATGTGATAGAGTTTTTACAAGTATCGATGAACTAACATATCACGAAACAGTCGTTCATCATACAAATAACGTAACTAATGTTATCAATAATAAATTATGCTGCATTTATTGCGATGCATCCTATTTAAGTGAAAGTGACGTTAGAAATCACATCACATTAAAACATTTTAATTTAAAAGATTCGAATATGATATTTACTTGTGATATTTGTAAATTGAATATTGGCAAATTTAAAAAATTAGACCATCATATCACATCCAAACATGTAAAACCATTTAAATGCGAAAAATGTAAAAAACATTTCGGTCATCTTATATGCTTAAAACAACATTTATTAAAACATAATAATAACGGTATGTGTAAACTGTGTTCAATTTCGTTCATATCTGCGGCATCATTACGTTATCATATGGTAAAGCAGCACGATGATTATAGCGATTTTAATAAAAGCGATTCGTTTTCAGTAGATCATTTACAGAAAAAGATTTACATTTCATACAAATTAAAAGGTTCACGAACTCAAGTAGAATTATTATCATTTTCATCGTGTCTTTTATGTGATGCCGAATTTATGCGTGAATCGTCCGCAAGACTACATATGACCCATCATTGTAATCTAAAATATAATTCATTTATTTGTGAAATTTGTCGGCAAACATTTGATACATATAGAAAATTATGCAACCATTTTTTTAATTTACACTCAAATAGATTTGAATGTAAAATATGTAATGCAAAATTTGCAATAAAATTAAGTTTTAATCGTCATTACAATAAACATCTATCTCCTAAAATTGTAAAATGTCATGTATGCAGTAAAACATATGCAAATAAGGCAAATTTTAGAAAACATATGTTAAACATACATAAATTAATTACGACAATATGAAAGCACATTTTATAAAAAACGAAATTACTATTGGAAAGAGGACTGAAAGTCGTATAAAAAGCAAAAATTGAGAATAATAAATCGTTTTGTAAAATCTAAATAATATAAAGTTAATTGGTTGATAAATATCAACCAAAACCAATATTCTTCATTTAATTCTATATATAACAAGGATTAGAGAAATTGTACTGTGTACTGTGACGGCACTGAGACTATTTCACATATAACTTTTTTCTAATTCTATTAATTTTAAATTTTTAATGATACTTAAAATAATATATTAGATAAAGTTTTAAAAAAGTGCTACTATACAACTTTATGAGAACAATGTTGAAAATAGCTAAATATTGATGGACAAATAGATTTAAAAATAAGAATAAAATTTCGTTGGATGAACAAATAAATATAGTTTTTAATTTATTGTGTACAAAATAGCAATTTGTCTCCTATTAAAATGTTATAATAATTGAGCATAAAGGCATGTTGTGGAATGGCGTGATTTCTGTATAACTTTTTTAAAATTTGAGTATGAAATATTATTAACCAGACAATGATCAAAGTTATCGTAAAGATATGTATGTCAAGATGCATAAAATTTTTATGACGATGAGACCGCAGGATTGGCTGGGACACAGCAGAATGTGCACAAATCATGACTTTTTTTTTTTGAAAACCATAAATATTCTTGATTATATACGAAAGTCCTATCAATCACCCTGTGCCTTAAGAATAGCATCGGCGAATAATAATAAAAATCCGCAATTGATATAGCCATTAATATTGTTTTCATTTTATTTATATACTAAACTTCTAAACTAAACTCCTTACAACCTTTCACATGTTTAATTTAGAATATACATGTTAAAAATTATAACGAGTATGGATATTTCGTCAACAAACAGATTTCAGAATCAAATCCTATTTTAGGGTGAGTCAATGCGGTTACTTCACTGAAAGTCTCGAAAATGCTATGGGATGAAACGACATTTCATCAGATCTTTGGAAATATCTGGGTGATTTTGGGTATCAATGGTTAGCAAATTTATTAACTAAGATCTTAAGTGCGTGGCCAAATTCATGGAAGCTATCTCTTACCATTTTATAAAAATAAGGGAGATATACAGAATGTCTCAAACTATACAGAGGAATCGAATTTACTGCACACACCTTAAAAATATTGGAAAGCTTGAATTCGTAGAAGGCAGATCAACAACTGATGCTATACAAACACTTCGTATAGTGATTGAAAAATACAGAGATAATAAGAAAGACCTCAATATGACGTTCATAGATCTTGAGAAGGTATTCAATAGAGTACCTAGAGATCTCGTTTGGCAGGCATTAAGATCTAAAACTGTTACTGAACTATATATCTCTACTATCAGTATGTAATATGATATATCTCTAATATCAATATGTAAACAATTGCTAGGCACTAGCATCCGAACAAATTGTGTGGAACATATAGCACATTCAACGTAAACGTTGGTGTGCATCAGGGTTCTTAAACCCATTAATCTATATAACTATTATGCAATATCTGTCTGGTACAATACAGGATTCTCTTCCAATGTAGATGACATAATTTTAATAAGTGAGAATCAAATTGAAATGGAAACTAAAATAAAACCGTAAAATTCGGTATTGTAGGTCAACGGACTACGTATAAGTGACACACTAAAACAGAGTACATGTATTTTCCATTTAGTGGTAATCGATTGACTCCTCAACAAGACACGATCAAATTGAATGGTCATCTACTTCCCGTTACTGAAAAGTTTCTATATTTGGGATCACTAATCACAATAAGCGGTAAAATCGATGATGATATTCAACATCGAATAAAGTGCGGTTGGATGTAGTAGAGATCAATGTCTGGAGTTTTATGTGATCGAAAAATGCGATCAAAGATAAAGGGAAAGATGTATGAAACTGCTGTTCGACCATCAATGAGATCATATGCAGAAGCTACATACAATCAAGATGAGACTATAAGATGGTCTTCTGGTGTAACACTGAAGGACAGAATTAAGAACAACTATATTCGAGACAGTTTAAAACTTACACGCATCACCAAAATAATCACTTAAAGTAGGTGGTTTAGTCACATAATGCGTAGACCAGAAACTTACTGCGTACAATCCGCTTTGAATATTGGAAATGATGGAAGAAAACACTGTCGCTCACAAGCTACTTGGTATTATCGGTTGTTCAAAATGACTTGAACAGATTGAATGCCGAAAGTAACGACACACAGGACAGAAACTTGTGGAAAATAGAAGAAGTAGGTAAGTCGACCCTGAATAAGGAATAAGGCATGGAAGAAGAGAAGAAGAAAGAGATAACTACAAAAAAGCAGGTAAAGTTTTGTTTAACATTCAAAATATATAGAGTCATGCAGTTTATAGTGTAGTTATTACATTTTCGCTTTGAGAGCAACTACCTGCCAATATTATGACAAACACCGGCATAAAGTTATGTTTTCCTGGTGCAATTATTAAAAAATTGCTGAATATTGTAATTTTCATACTTTTGAATATTTGTATCAGTAGAACATAACTAGAATAGGTATTGGGCTGCTAAAATAGACAGTCTACTCTGTTGTGGTGTTGGTTAATATAAAATGAGATAGGTAATACGTTTATAAATTCGAACAAAGTATGTATATTAATTGCATTGTTAATAAATAAATATTTGCTCTACTCCTGAAGTAAAGAAGCAAACGTATACAAATCTATTTTTCTAATGTCATATTCGGAGGTAAAGATTGTAAAATGTCATAGATATTACCTTTGTAAATTGGTACACGTTAAAAATCGAACATACCTTATCAAATTATATTTAAGAGATTCCTACTTCTAACTAAAAATTACAGATTATGTAAAAATTGTTTGACATAAAAGTGGTCCATATAAAATTTATGGAATCTGGCAAAATTAATATAAATTTAAAAACAGCATATATCTTCTTTAAATCTATAAGTAAGTAATAAATAAAAAAAATAGTTGATTAATTATTTTTAATTCGAATGCTAATCAGCTACGGATATTAAGAAACGTCGAAGTAACTACATTTTTTTAATTCAATTTCTATTTTGTGCTATATAAATTGTACTCTTTTTGTTGATCAATTAAAAAAACAAACAACTGCAAATGAAAGAATTCTAAACTTTTAAAACTAATAAAAGAGTTAATTTATTTATCTATTCGATTAATTTACATACTATTCAGTATTAGACCTATGAAATGTCTTTTTCATACAATACACAATCTTCTCGCACAGATTGTATTATTTGCATATAAAAACCCAATTGAACGGGTACACCAAATCAAACTGTCGGTATTGATCTTGGGGGCCAACGCACTTCATCATACAAAAACAATATATTTATATTTTGTACAGTTAATAATTTACACCGAAGTTTACAATATTAGTTCCAGTTAATTAGTATTTTAGAATCGACCATAAATATTGATACTTTGCATGTCTCATTTTATTTCACAATATACTCGTAATTAATAATTATCGAATTTTCAGTGAATGGAAAAATGAATTTAGAATGATAGTTAACCACTATATTCATCACAAGATAGAATTCGTAGTAGAATATCGTGGTTAGCGTACAAGTATAAATGTTTACTGCAGGAATCCCTGGAGTTTACATAAATCATTTTTCATAAAATAAAGCATATTATGGTAAGTAAATTTTTTCACTGAGATTATTTTATTCATCATCTATTAAAATTGCATAGAATTGTTAAAAATATAGTGAAATTAATTACTTTTTTTATAGATATATTAAAAATCATAATATATAAGTTTCCACAGTCTTTACACCATACCAAGGTACTAACGATAGATAAACGGCTTTCTATTCTGATGTACAGTCTATTCATTTTAAATATGGACCATTTAACGAATGTTTGGTATTTAACTGATTATTCACTAATTAAAATTGAGTCAATTGAAGAAGCATATGAAATTATTAAAAAGTTACAACAGAAATATTTAGAAGAAATTGCAGAGAAAAAAGCATTGGAACAAATAATATCGGAATTAAATGAAAAGTTAAGAATTTTGGAAAATAATTTTAATCGTAAAAATAGCACATCTTCTGATTTCAAATTGAATACCAGTGGGGATTATGATGATCATGATAATGAAGATAATAAATATGGCAATAGCGTATTGTTACAAGACAAATTTACGTCCGATGTGAACAATAGTATAGATGTGAGTTATTTCACAAAATATTATTAAAACCCTGTCTTATATAATTGATTTTTACTGTTTTATTTGTAGATTTATGAGGTTCAGATAAAAATGGAAACTGATGATGATAAAAATTTTTTAAATGTGGATAATGAACTGACAGATAAAACGGATACATCATTTGCGTATCATAATGAAACTACAGCGTTTTGTATTAACAAGAATGAAACGAATATTATGGATTATAATATTGTAGAAATATTATGTGATTTATGTGATAGAGTTTTTACAAGTATCGATGAACTAACATATCACGAAACAGTCGTTCATCATACAAATAACGTAACTAATGTTATCAATAATAAATTATGCTGCATTTATTGCGATGCATCCTATTTAAGTGAAAGTGACGTTAGAAATCACATCACATTAAAACATTTTAATTTAAAAGATTCGAATATGATATTTACTTGTGATATTTGTAAATTGAATATTGGCAAATTTAAAAAATTAGACCATCATATCACATCCAAACATGTAAAACCATTTAAATGCGAAAAATGTAAAAAACATTTCGGTCATCTTATATGCTTAAAACAACATTTATTAAAACATAATAATAACGGTATGTGTAAACTGTGTTCAATTTCGTTCATATCTGCGGCATCATTACGTTATCATATGGTAAAGCAGCACGATGATTATAGCGATTTTAATAAAAGCGATTCGTTTTCAGTAGATCATTTACAGAAAAAGATTTACATTTCATACAAATTAAAAGGTTCACGAACTCAAGTAGAATTATTATCATTTTCATCGTGTCTTTTATGTGATGCCGAATTTATGCGTGAATCGTCCGCAAGACTACATATGACCCATCATTGTAATCTAAAATATAATTCATTTATTTGTGAAATTTGTCGGCAAACATTTGATACATATAGAAAATTATGCAACCATTTTTTTAATTTACACTCAAATAGATTTGAATGTAAAATATGTAATGCAAAATTTGCAATAAAATTAAGTTTTAATCGTCATTACAATAAACATCTATCTCCTAAAATTGTAAAATGTCATGTATGCAGTAAAACATATGCAAATAAGGCAAATTTTAGAAAACATATGTTAAACATACATAAATTAATTACGACAATATGAAAGCACATTTTATAAAAAACGAAATTACTATTGGAAAGAGGACTGAAAGTCGTATAAAAAGCAAAAATTGAGAATAATAAATCGTTTTGTAAAATCTAAATAATATAAACTTAATTGGTTGATAAATATCAACCAAAACCAATATTCTTCATTTAATTCTATATATAACAAGAATTAGAGAAATTGTACTGTGTAGGCGACGCTGAGGCTGAACAACATAATATAATCAATATTAAAAATATGAAACATTTGTCACAATAAACTAAAATTGTATTTATTTTTTTTTATTTTAATAGATTCATCAAAACCAAATTAAAATTGAATCAGATAAAGATACAAATTCGGTAAATAATGGCATAATCGAAAGAAATAATTCTAATTATGCGGATGATTTTCAAGTGGAAGATAAAACTAATATATTAAATTATCAGAAGAATTCAAACATTGATTTGAATACAATACAATACAATGAACAAAATGTGAATGCAATTATTGATGTATTATGTTATGTTTGTAATAAGGTTCTTAGAAGTGTTGAAGATTTAGATGAACACAATATCACATGTATTAATACTGCTATTAAATTAAATGAATCTTTATCAATATATTATAAAAATACAACAGTTTCTAATTTGATTTGTTGTCTATTTTGTGATTTACAAATCCATAATGAAACAATTTTAAGAAATCATGTCACAACAGAACATTATAATTTACAAAATAATTCTTTTACTTGTGATATTTGCCAACGTACATATAAAAACTATTCAACATTAAATACTCATTTTCGACATGTTCATTTAAATGTATTTAATTGTAAAATATGCAATAGACAATTTGCAAGAAAATTAAGTCTAACTAAGCATCAGAAAATACACACTATGACCTATGATCAAATAGCATTATGCAAAATTAGTGAAGATGCCTATGATTGTAGGATTTGTAATAAAACATTTAATTTCAAACATAAATTCTATGTTCATATGGATGAGGTCCATCCGGAATCAAATAAATGTCATATATGCAATAAAACATTTTCAACAAGACGAAATTTAACTAGACATATTGCAACAATACATGAATATCCTGGCAAATATGAATGTCCCCTTTGTGCAGAGAAATTTAGTCAGAAAATAACCTTTAAATGTCATTTAATGGTTCATACCGAATTAAAGAAATATCAAAAGAAAAAAATTTAAATTGTATAAATAGTTACTTGAATACAGTTTGTTTTTAAGTATATATTGATTTTATTTTATTTCCCACGTTTCACTGTATTTTTCTGATAATAATTTCTGCTTTTCAGGCATGTTTGTACCTTTGAACTAGATGAATTACCATAAAACGCTGATAGTAAGCAGATCTGAGTGAATATACAAAGATTCAATAGCCTATTCATATAAAAGTATCACTTCGCACACTCAAGTATTTAAAGAGATACAAACTCGAAATTCTTAGGTTGAGTGAGATTCGATGGTAGTTTAGTTGGTTTTCCAGAAAATCGAGTCACATGGATCACAGTAGTGCAGTTTATTGCTAAGTGTCTCTACAAAACGTAGTCTTGTCAAATGGAAGTCGATAGTGTTAAATTTGTGATAATAATTCAGATTTATGCACTTACAGAGCAAACATCGTTTGATGATAAGGAGACCTTTCAAAGTCAACTTTCACGCTGCCTTGTTGAGATTAACAGATCGGATATTATCATATGCATGGGTGACGCTAATACAAATGTTGGCTCAAACAACGTGGGCTGAGAGTATGTTATGCGTACACACGAAGTAGGTGATATGAACAAGAATGGAGAACTTTTTGCGGAAATGTGCAGTAGTCAAAACCTTGTGATTGGTGGTACTATATTGGTACTATATTTGCGTACAAAAGAACACACAAAGAAACTTGGATTTTACCGGACGGCCATACTAGAAATCAAATAGGATCAAATATGCCATACTAGAAATCAAATAGGAATGGGTTAATATGATGATACATGGAATCTAATAATGAGGAGAAATATCAAGAGTGCGATTAACAACGGCAATGCAATGGACCAACCGAATCTGCAGACATTATAGTAGTCAACTGGACAAGGAGGTTGAGAAAAGTGCAATGCGGGATAAGCGTTTTTGAAAACATTGCAGCTCGGGCACAACCTGCTGCAAATTCAAACAATATTACAGATACTTACCGTTTGGCAGGCAAACTCACCGGGCCGTCCTTTAGAACTGAACAACCAATTCAATCTGCGGGCGGGTTTTCTGATCTCAAATGCAATTCAGCGAATGGAAAAATGGACTGAGTACTTGTGTAAGCAACTGAATAGGCCTGAAGTCGTGACGAAATAATACCCGCATTAAAACATCAAAAGGGCGGTAAGGCGACCGGCGCCGATAACATATCACCATAAATATTGAAAGTGGACTTAGTTGGCATTGCATCAGTATTGGATCCTATTATTAGTGATGATATTCCAGCCGTATGGAAAGGCGTAGATAATTATTTGCCGAAAAAGGGTAACTTGAGTATATGCGAAAACTGACGTGGTATCACCTTGCTGAACACGATAAACCAAGTTATAGTTATTATCGTGCACGACACGATCAGTTCAGTTTTGCAACAAAGTATTCGAAAGGAACAGGCAGGTTTCAGGTCTGGTAGGTCTTGAACAGACCATATCAACACATTACGGAATATTATTGAGCAGTCCATTGAGTGGCAAACGCAATTGCAAATGCTATTTGTCGACTTCAAACAGACATTCGATAGTATTGATCGTGGTATGATGTGGACAATTCTAGAAAGTAATGAAATACCATTTAAACTGATGAATATGAAACCGCAGTTTATACGTGATTCACAAACTAGAGTTTTACATCGTGGAAGGCTCAGAGATATTTTTGATTTACATTCGGGTGTAAAACAGAAATACTGTCACCACTATTGTTCCTGTTCATATTGGATTGGGTTATAACCAAAGTAAGCATGGTTTTAGATGTGGTTACCGGTCAACTTCCCTGACGACATTTGTTTGCTTTCGCAAACTGAGTCGGACATTAGAGTGAAATTGGAACGATTTGTGAAATACAGCTCTTGTGAGATCTGAGTTTCAACGACGAAACTCTTGACGAAACTACTGAAAATTGGTATGTCGAGGAGGTGTTCACTTGTGGTCAGCGGCAAGGTAATAGATGAAGTAGAGGACTTTCAATATTTGGGAAGTTTTTCAACAATGATGGGGTGCAGAAACAGATGCAAGGTTCCGTATACCTGTATACAAAATGTTTGACATGCCGAAGTAAGTCTGGTGGTCATCACAAATTTCAAAAAATCTGAAGTTGCGTATTTTTAAAACAAATTATTTATCGGTAACTATTGTATGGCTGAAATTGACAAATAACATCATGTCGTAGATTTAAGTGTGTCACACGCATATTAAAAATTTTCTGGACAAATACAACATCAAATGTGTGGAGGCGATGAACAACATTGCTACCGGAAGAAAGTGGAATTGAATCGGCCATACGCATGAGGCGACAGGTCGGTGATATTGCAAAATATCCACTTGACAGGAATCCGTAGGGTATTAAAAGACCTGGTCGTTCAAAACAACGTGGCGAAGAACCGTCATTTAAAACTAGAACCCTTGGAATGGGATCACTCCAGGGCTAACCAGAAATCGTGATCGTGCAAAATGGCAGTTGTTCATTGACGCCCCATGCTCCCACGTGGAATAAAGGTCGAGATGATGATGATATAAAACTACTTGTGTGAAATTTTGTGAAGATACTTCACACATGCTTGGGATGAGATTTTAACAGTTACCAATATACTTGTGCTGGATACCAATATGTGTGAGGTTTTCACAGAGTTTGGTATAGATTTAATTTTAATATCGATTTTTTATATGAGCCGAGTACTTGAATTATGGATATAACATCACCCACTTTCCATTTCGATATACTTTTTAATTTTTGATAATTATATGTGTATCATAGAATGATCCAAATATATATTAAATTGTCAATAATAATCAAATTGAATTTACAGTTATGCCGTCGCTAAAAGTTAATACTTTTAGCGGGCATAACTGTTAATTTCTAATCGTAACTTGATGCACACACACGAACCATATGAAATAATATCGTGAGTATCTAGAATTTTATGAGCAACTATTATTTACTTAATAGCTATTCCGAGATTCTAACATTTTTTTCAAAATTACCTTTAAGACTGCTGCAGCTCGCCTCTGAAGAATATGTTAAAATACGGCTAAAGCCACTTTTTGTTATTCTTTTTCTTACAATTAATGTGTATAAAATAAGAAAATTAATCATAAAATATAAAAAAAATATACTATTTCTATGGAAACACATAAAAACATATTAAATAAAACTTTATTCCAGCACTACAAAAAAAAGACGTTTTTTTCCAATGGAACACAAAAAACTATTTAAAACACATCGAAAACAGAAAAATTGGAAAAAAAATTCTTCGTTAAGAAAACAGTTTACAATGCTAATTTCATCTCTTGTGATTTTGACAGTTCTATGATATTTTTTTGATATTTTCTTTGAAAACAAAAACAGAAATGTAATTAGAAAATCGTTTACCGTTTACTGTTTCTTGTTGTGTAATTATCTGTATATAATTAAACAATGAATTATTATGATTTTTGTTAAATTTATATCATGTATCTAATTTGAGGTTATGGACAATTTCATAACAAAAATGCAAAAGTAATAGAGAAAACCACCACCCAGCGCAAAAATAGAACAACGTAAATAACACATCAATTGTAGAATCATCTTTAATTGACTTGACGAATTTATTGCCTTTTATTACAGGACATTAGTTTCGAAATAGTCAACAATAATCATTTATACAAATAGTATTTATTAATGTTTACAATTCTGATTATTTGCACTTTATGTTCATCAAATAATATAAAATATACTTACAAAACTTTATGCTAGTCTGGAAAATATTGAATGAGTTAGGTATTGTGAAGAAGTCTGATAGAGCATTTAGTTGTTCGCAGCAAAGTATTTTTTGTTTTTTTCACATATTGAAAAGCGATACTTATTTTTTTCTTTTGCTTTTAGATAAACATATATATGAATGAATATATATTTTGTAAATAATTAAATATATAAAAAAAAATGGAATCCTTAAGCGATGTATGGTATTGGGTAGATTTTTCATCAATTAAAATTAATTCAATAGAAGAAGCATGTAACATTATTAAACATTTTCAAATAAAATTGGCAGAAGAGATTGAGGAGAAGAAAGCATTGGAAAAACTAATATTGCAGCTAAATAAAAGAATAGTAAATTTGGAAAATAATATTAATAAAGTTCATAATAGCGTATCATTAGCAGAACCCAACTTAAATCAGTTGTATGTTTTAGTAGAGGTAACTTTTACATTTCAAGTATGTTTTGTAATTAAAAATAATATATTTTATTGTATTAAAAGTATAAATAGACACTTGGTTGATATGACTGAAGCATAGTTTTATAGATATGGGTTAGAATTAACATAATGCGAACTGAAAATCAGTCATGCCCTTGTGATTTATCATTCTTGACTTTTAAATCATTTCAGTATGTAAAACTTCATTAAATGTAAAATTGTCGTTTCTTATATGCATTAAATATTAAATTTTAACCAAAACGAACCTCAAATAACCTCTTCTTTGGAGAAAATAAACATAAGTTGTATTACTGGCGTGTCACTATGTATAGGTAAACATGGGTTGAATTACCTAGATGTAAATCGGTCACTCCAGTTGATATCTAATATTGCAATTAGTGGTACTAAAATCATTAAATTTATTTTTATATTGATAGGTTCCTCAAATCCAAACTTCAAATTCAAAATTAGGCGAAAATTTACATTCAGTAAATAATAACTTATTTGAAAGAAATAATTCTAGTTATGCAGATGATTTTGAAATGGAAGATAAAACTAATATATTAACTTATCAGGAGAATTCAGACAGTGGTTTAAATGCAATTCAAAGAAATCATCAAAATATGGATACAAATATTATTGATGTATTATGTGATGTATGTAAGAAAGTTTTCAGAAGTATTGAAGATTCAGTATTTCACACTAAATACTATCAACGCGTATTTGTCTCGCTATTAACTAAAATCATTCAATTTTATTTTATTTTAATAAAGGTTCCTCAAACCCAAACTAAAATTGAATTATATGAAGATATAAATTCGATAAATAATAATTTATTCGAAAGAAACAATTCTAATTATGCGGATGATTTTGAAATTGAAGATAAAACTAATATATTTACTTATCAGGAGATTGCAGACACTGCAATTCAAAGAAATTATCAACATGTGAATTCAAATATTATTGATGTATTATGTGATGGATGTAATAAAGTTTTTAGAAGTATTGAAGATTTACAAATTCACAAGGAACACAGTACAAAATGTGACAATACTTTAATTAAATTGAATGGATCTTCAATATTGTGTTGTAAAACTGAATCTCCGGAAGTGATTTGTTGCCTTTTATGTGATTCAGAATTTGATAACGAAATAATTTTAAGATATCATGTCACAGCACAGCATTATAATTTACATTATAATTCGTTTACTTGTGATATTTGCCAACGTACATATAAAAATTATTCAACATTAAATACTCATTTTCGACATGTTCATTTAAATATATTTAAATGTAAAATATGCAATAGAAAATTTGCAAAAAAATCAAGTCTAACTAATCATCAGAAAATACACTAAAAATCAAAAACAGCATTCATAATATCATATGCTAAAACATGTTGAAATACAACCACATACATTCTATAGATGGTAATATGCGACACAAACATATTGAATTCATGAATTTTATACATTTATTTTTCATGCGAAAAATTATTATTTATTGATAATTCTAAATTACAAAATCATGAAGACAAGATTCGTATGATTGTAGCATTTGTAATAAAACATTGAATTTCAAACACAAATTCAATGTTCATATGGATGAGGTTCATCCAGAATCAAATAAATGTCATATATGCAATAAAACATTTATAGCGAAACGAAATTTATCTAGATATATGATAACAACCTCCCGGACAGTATGATTGCACCATTTATAATAGAAAAATTCAGTCAGAAAGAAGGTAATAACGGTCATACAGGCTTCAAGCCATATCAAAAGAAAAATTAGTAAATTGTATATTATTTAATATTAAATACAATTTGTTTTAAATTACTATGTTTACACTTTTCTGACAGAGTTTATACCTATGAATCATAGAAATTACTATATAATTCTAATAATCATTAGATAAGATACACATATATACCATCTTAAAAACTATATTAGCTACTTAACTGTGAAACATAGATTATCGCTGTCAAAGCGTTGAATAACTAAAAAGGGTGATGTGTAAAGTCACAAGTTATCTAATGTGCTGATGATAATAACTTTATTTACAAAGTCCATATACATAACTCGTGTTTACACGTATATTTAGTCCATCATCGCATGCTGCAGAATTCACATACTGTAATCATAATACCGGTGGTGCACTGAGGTGATAAATTGGTCATGTGCGATCTGACTTATTACTGTGCTAACCGCAAATATTTACACGAATAGCACTTGCCCTGGTGATTATCCCATTGTATTATGCTACAGTACGGTATGCTGATAAGAAACATCACAATTTGGTATTTCTTGTCAAGTGAATTAACACAGGTGATGTTTATTAATAGTTGTAATGAATCATTTAACAATTCCGTTTAATTGCGGACGTCGTTGTTCGTATTTTTCTGAACCCAATATAATACATATCTTGGAACGTTGCGAATTCAAAAATCCGTAGTTGGTTAGACTGAAGTTATACAATGTTACCCTCCAAAATGACTCGCTCACCTAGTTGCCGATGAGGCCGTTGGTCACACTGTTTTGAATTTTTGTTTTGTTATTCTATATATAATTTTGGCCATTTTTAAATATTGTGGATAGAGTTTAACCATATCTACTGTAATTCTAACAACATGTGTATGATGCTGCAGACTCATAACATGTTATATAAGTGATTGGTTTATTGGTAAATAATTGCACACAAATTTAATTTCTTTTCGGCTAATGTCCACTTTATGGCTCGGCCCTCCCCCTTCCGCAGGGGTGCAAAACATTTTTTTTTCAAAATCACTTTTTTTGTCATAACATGGCGTAAAATCAACGTAGAAATTTTGCAAATATATTTTCGGATAGGTATTCATAATTAGTTGAGAAACTGACTGAATTTGGTGTTATTCCAAGGGATTATTCATGTCCAAAATAACATCCAATGTCATTGCTGCGAGATGGGGACAATTTTAAATGGAGATGTAATCAACGGATTGCAATTTCTGACCGAAAGGCTAAGATTTGCAATTTCGGCATCAGTATGCGAACTGGTACATTTTTTGAACGTAGTCACTTAAGTTACTACAAATATGCCAGTTCGTCAACTTATGGGTGTACAATGTACATTTAAATGTCATTGGCATTCAAATTGGTGTCAATATTAATACCACTCTCGTTGATTGGTCCTCATTTTGCCGCGAGGTTGTTTTCAATTCGATGGTGTTACAAAAACAAAACTTGGCGGGCCAGGCAAAATAGTTGAAAATGACGAATCAAAGTTTGGTGTCCAAAAATATCATCGCGGCCACCACGTAGAAGGCCAGTGGGTGTTTGGCGGCGTAGAAAGAAGTAGTGGCAAATGTTTTATGGTACCAGTTGCCGATCGATCGCGACAAACTTTGATTCCAATTATAACGGAGTGGATTTTGCCTGGTACAACTATAATGAGTGATTGCTGGAAATCGTATGCATCTCTCAATTGTGAGGGATACATACATTTGACAGTCAATCATTCAATTAATTTTGTTGACCGTTGTTAAAAATTCACAGTTCACCCTACGTCATATGATTAAAAAAAAGAGATTTTAAAAAAAATACGTTTTACACTCCTGTAGGTTCATGGGGGGGAGTAAATTTTTTTTTTAAATTATTCTAATTATGAATTCCTATCCAAAAATATATTTGCAAAAATTCTACGTGAACTTTACGTCACGTTATCACGAAAAAAGTGATATTGAAAAAAAAATTATTTGCACCCCAGGGGGAGAAAGGGGGCCGAGCGACGTCATTTTGAATTTGATTCGTAACATATACATTGGGGTGCAACTTTGGGGGTGACGGTGCTTTGCGCCCTTCGCCCCATAAAGTGGATTTATGCCTTCTTTTCTTCTATTTTATTTAAATATATATTATTATTATTATTATTATTATTTTTTTCTTTAACGACCAAGGCCAGTTTGACCGAAATAGTCTTTTCAACCCCTGGTTAAGTCACAAAGTGATAAATTTACAATTTACAATTCTTTTTTGTAAATTTTGTCTACAGTGAGGCTTGAACTCCGGTCTACCGCCGTTCTAGTCTAGTGCTTTAACCACTGCGCTACCACGACGGGTATTTAAATATATATTCCATCCAATAAAAACTACATGAGCATTTCCTATCCTGTAAGCACCACTTAAATTATGCCGATATTAATTCACAATAAAACACATCGAAGTGAAATTGGCCCTAAAAACATATATAGCCCTAATCCAGCCCTAAGTAAAAATGTTCTCAGAGTTGAAAAAATGTTGAAAATCTAGTACAAATTATGATATGCACCGCATTTTGTCATTCTGACTGCATATGAATTGACATAACCTAAACATGTTACTTTCATTTATAAGTTGCAAAGAATGGATATGAAATGGACTGATTTTCTATAAAATTTAATTTTCAATATTTGATGTTTCGCCAAATGTTGTCAATTTTCCTGAATAAAATACAAAATATTTTAATAATAATATATGAAGAGGAAAAAAATTTCAGCAATCATCTGAGTATTTGTTTATAGAATAACTTTTTGTGTCTTTTGTTTACATTATTTGTTTACATTGATTTTGTTCTTTAATTTTATTAATAAAGACAG
>JANSTX010005558.1:36199-52565 GCA_027564355.1 Penthetria funebris | reverse complement strand
AAACTTTGGCATAAGGAAACGAACACAATTTCCAATCTTAAAAGTTATAAACAATCATCCAACTATATATTCCGAATACAGATGGACCAAGTCTTCTATTACCCAACAGATTCCAGTCAAGTGAGTACACTTTCTTCGGTTAACAATTTTGTTATATAAACATCTCACTAAAAAATTAGGTAGATTTACATACCATTTTACTAATGAAGTTTTTCGTTTGACATGTGATCATGATGTATTACAAACGGCAAATTAACATCGTAATGCTATACTCGTTTTGCACTATATTTGCAAATTGGTTTAAAATGATGACGACGATGATGATGAAAGAATAACAATCAACCTTACTGCAAATGCAATTAAAAAAAAAAAAATTATTGTAGAACTACGAAATAATATGACGAAAAACAGAAAACAGATTTTCAGAGAAAATGGTATTGTGACACGTTACTTTACAAGTCAGATGAAAGAACAGAAATATGTATGTTCTACAGGCGGGTAAAGACAATTGATAGTATATTTCCTAAGGTATTTACGTTGAATTCAAAATGTTATGAAATTTGAGAGGTTATGGGAGACTCGAAGTAATCAATATAAGGCCCCTCATATAAATAACTTACTTATAATATACTAATTAAAAGCAGTATTTCCAAGAATGGAACAAGTGAAAGATATTTGAAATAGATTACGATCAGCAGTGCACTCAGACGGGCTAACATAATTATACAGTACATTAATATGTATTAATAATTTCTCTTAAGTATGAGACAGTTGCGGGTCGCAAATCTTACTAGCATCGATACCACAGCCAGCAAGCAACTATGTCAATGTCGAGTTTGTCTTGATTGATTAAGGTTTTATAAATTAAGATAACACCATTGCAATACTTTGTCTGATGTTACTTGCACACATGTAAAATAACATTATTGTATGCTAATTTATCCACATAAAAAAAGATGTGTTCTTTAAAATGATGATTTATTAGTCTTCCGGGTACTATGAATTTACATATGTCATCATATTCCAATTTTAACTAAAATATTCTTTGAATTTGCTGAACATATTATGATTCGTTACTTTTCTGATACATCAAGTTAATGCTGCACATTTTCAAAACAATATAATAAAAGCACATGTAATTTGAATATCCAAAGAAAATACTATGTACATTCCGATGATACTCGCGTATATGTACAATACTAAAAATTTCAAATTTAGAATTGACAATGCCACAGAAAATTTGGTTATTTTTCTTCTATACTTATTTAGAGGAGTATTACTTAATGATGACTTATTTAGAGGAGTATTACTTAATTTATTTCTGACAAAAAAATAATAAAAAAAAAAAAAAAAAATAGAAAAATAAATAAATAGGACGAACGGCCAACGCGTTTTAATGCTGTATATACATACGAGTGTATATAACCCATGGTTTCAGTGGTTTTATTTATGTTATTTTAAGTTATAATGACTTCAACTTAAGTTAATTTGTAATTTTTAAACTGCCTAGGAGTAGCAAACACAGATGTTAAAAAAATAAATCGTATATAGTGAATATAATGTAAATGAAGAATAGAAAGAGTTAAGTAAGAAAGGAACATGTTGAAATATAAGTTCGATACAAAAGTGGTATATATTCGCCGCACTTAATTTATTTTTATATATATATCAGCAACATCTACATCACCATATCATCATAATCGCACCTGTACACCCGCACTTGGTAGCTCTGTATATGTACGTGTAACACGTCAAGAAACCCAAACAACTACTTTGAAATGTTTATACTGGAAAGTATAATCACTGATCAGTCAAAATTATAGTCATGCGGATATTCAAATTTTTCGCCATCTCACCGGAGGCATTTCTATTTGCTGTATAAGACCAATTATGTTTAGCTGGATGCTAACTTCTTCTAAAATGTATATAACATCGTGAAAATCGTGTGTTTTATTCAAAGAACTTCTCCACAAGTTGTCGTAATAAGAATATCGAATAGTTGATCTGTTCTGAAGCCATTTTGTTCATCGCAAATCTCAGTTTTTGACGTAATTTCATCGCGGATCAAGTTTTACTGCCCTTCTTAAATATAGGTATTTTAACACTAATGTGGGTATCTCATAATACGTTCAAGTAATTTATTTAACAGTTTAACAATGTCAGCAATTAGGTTGTCCCCAACATATGTTAGACACTAGTTTGAGATATCATCAATATTGGGTGATTTTTAATTTTTCAATGTTTTAAATAATTGTTTAATCACATGTTGGTTGACATAAAAATTATTATTTAGAACTATGTGCGTCGTATGTCTCAAATGAACACATCTGTGTTAGTAAATAAATTCTGGAAATGCGTAACACATACTTCAGCGGATACTGACGAACTTTGAGGATATTCATTTACAAGTTTCTTTCTATTTTAGAGAAAATTCAAAATTTTCCTTTGTCAAATCACGTTCCATGTCTTTACTGAAACGGTTTCAATATGCCCTTCTAATTTGCGCTATTTTGGCATTGATTCTGTTTCTAATGATATACACTGAATTCTGTCGGGTTTTTTAGGCTTCTGTATTACATGCCAAATTTTCGTTTTCAAAATAATAAAACTTGCCATGCGAATATACTGTATTTTGTGGATAAATTTTGAAATATGAAGTACATCTTTACTGAAAATTTACAATATCATCTTAACACAAAATTAGTACTATTTCGTGTCAACTGGCCGAAGATATTATCTATTTCAGAAATTTTTTAGATCCCGTTTTTCTGTCCAATATATGAAAAGCAATTACTGATGGAAAATAACTGAATCACTAACTTAATTGAACTTCTCACACTTAATAGAACCGTACTAGTTAAAATTTAAATTAATTAATATTTATTGATTACGCAATTACATTTCACATTATAATAAAATCTCAAAATATGTCTATTTATCGCAAATTTCTACCCCCAAATATGAGACAAAAAGATTTACTGCATGTCTTTTAAACGAAATGCAATACGAAATGCACTAAATGTATATGCAAATAAGAATTTTTATTTAACATCATCCCTGTTTTGCATATTGAATATAATGCATAAATATAAAACTCTTCAAAGATATATAGGAAAGCAATTATTTTCCAAAACCAATTTGTGTTCATTGAACCTGTTTAGTTTTCAAAAGTTTTACATATAATAAATGTATATTATATTATATATACTTAATAACATTAACATTATGTACGGTGGCATTATGAGACAAACGGTAGCATTATGAAAATAATAAGTGCATGAACTCA
Organism: Penthetria funebris; assembly: GCA_027564355.1. Taxonomy (NCBI): domain Eukaryota; kingdom Metazoa; phylum Arthropoda; class Insecta; order Diptera; family Pleciidae; genus Penthetria; species Penthetria funebris. The sequence goes on along the minus strand of JANSTX010005558.1, from coordinate 49,279 downwards.
GGGTGTATCGATTTTATGTGTACATGTAACAATTATAATATGAAAGATTTCCATTGTTTAAATGAACTACGAGCATATGCCAATAACTGAGAAAAATGATCAAAATTGCACAATAAAGCTCAACTGATCTCTTCTTCTTCCTTGCCTTTATTCCTTATTTAGAATCGGTCCTGCTCAACGGACCCAAATTGTCATATTTGTAACTTAATACTATATTTACTATATAGTGAAGTCCACCGTGACCAATACAAGTGAAAGTCACGAACGGACACTTTAGCATCCAAGTCAACATATAGATGCAATCTAACTTTTCAACTCCAACGACATGGTAATATGATTGAACTAAGATAGACGACCTAAGATAGACATTATTAGGAAGAATAAAACGAATTAAATTGCTCATTATAGAAAATTATTTGTATTAATGTTATATGATGATCAAAGAACTATATTATTTGTGGCTCGTCAATTTATTTCGCTTTTTATTATAAATTGACTGCAAGACACACTAAATTTGTTAACTAAAAATTGGTGTGACTTTCAAACTTTCGATTCTTGAAGTTTTCTGTTTCCTAATTTTGTTTAAATAATTTTTTTATATAAGCATTTGGTTCCCAAACAATATTGCAATTGTACAAAAATAATGATTTTATCGAATAAAGGAGTTGATGAATTAATTTATAGAATGTTCAGTTTGAAATATTGTTAATTTTAATTATATCCTTCAATGTAGGTTGGTTGGTTGGCTGGTTTGCAGTGACGGATCCGACTAAGCCTTCGAAGGATCCCAATTAGCACGTAGGTGCCGTTTTGATACCACAAACTCGAGGAAACCCGGTTGTTTTGCAGATATGCACATAAAATCCATCTCGTGGCGTTTAGGAAAGCCACCAGATCTATTGGCCCTACATTACCAATATCCGATAGATTAGGTAGTATATGCATACCCTTTCATCTACATCGCCGCAACTGCGACAAAAAGAATTGAAAGGGATACCCAATCTTGACGCGTGGTCCCCGATCGGCCAACGTCCCATGAGCACTGCCACTGACCTGCCCACATCTCGACGTGATAATCGCAGGAGTTCAATGTAACTCCGGATGAGTATTAATTCAACATTTTGATCTCCGTTGTGTGTAATTTATACATATGATCTTTTTTAACAGCCCAACATTTAGAACCGGAAATCGTTGCTAGTCGAACAACGGTTTCATACACCTTACCATTATGGTGACATATTTCGATTTACATATAAAACTTCGGACATTGATCTTCACTTAATCAAACCGCACGTTACTCGTATTGTGTTAAGTGATGCCAAATATTTAAACTTTTCATTAACGATAATAGTATTTTGCCCCTTAATCAGACACAATCATATCATTAATTAATGTATTGTTAAACATTAAAAGAAAATCTATTAGAAAATACTTAATTTAGTGGTCTCCGATTGCGATTTTCAGTTTTCATACCTCAATTTTTTGTACTTCAATTAAAGTTGATTTTTTAGTATGCGTAGTATGAATAATGTCGAATGTGTGAACACATTTTTAGTAAATTGTGTTCGCCTCTGGTGTGAATTTTTTGGCATTAATATCTTCTGATTCTATGAAAAGCAGATATTATTTAGATACCATTGATTCTCAGAGTGTGTCTTGTCAATGAATGTTTGGTAACAACATTACTATTTTACACATAATATAAAAAGCGAATTCGATCCTAAATGTCAATTTTACAGTATGGAATTCATCTATCGAATAAATGAATAAAAAATCTAATTTTCGGTTGTCTTTTCTGAGTGAATTTTCTGTTGATTTTCTGTTGAAGAGTTAATGATTCTTAAGAAATACTTTCTCGCATATAGATATTATTGAAGTTTCTGTTCATAAATGTTAAGGATTTGTATAAGGAACGGATAATTATAATATCGTAGTACCGGCGAATAAGATCTTGTCGCGTACAGATTAAGATGATGATATTGAAAACAAAATGTGTACAAAAAATTAACAACTTTCTTTGAATTGCATATTGGTATACGAGTACTCGTATACAACTATATAGAAATTATAATTTATCAATAATATTATCATGTAAAATAAAATTCGCATTGACTTGTTAAAGAAAAAAATTTACATATTAACGAGTATGTAAAATGAAAATATTATAACAATTCATATTTAATTTCACTTTTATTGTTTGTTATTGAGAGAGAGGCTCTTGCAATTTATTTATAGATCATGTAATTTTTCTATATTTACATAAAATCTGTTAATAGATTTGTTCTTCTATAATAATATTGTTATATTGCTTATTATGCACTGTCGACTGTGTTGTGGCAGAAAATATATTTCCAGAAAACATAATTATGTAAATTTGAGAAAATAACCAGATAAGTTTTAGATCATTTGCATTAACATTTTATTTGAATGATCTTCTGGCATCTGTTATACTCGTATTACACATTCTGTTATACTGGCATGTGCTATGCTATATAATAATCCAATTTTCTTGTGTTTTATAGATCTTACACAAACTTTTTATTCAATTTAAATACATTATAAGACATTTAAAAATTTGTTTTAAACGAAATCCAGGATAACATTCAGCAAATATGAATATTTGAACGAACAACCGACATTGTTCACGATCCTTGGCCAGTACCTTCACTTCACTAAATTCCCTTAATCGAAATCATGATATACTGGGCATGTCAGTTGTTCGAGAAACATAGAAATTATTACATGAAAATGATGCCAAATATTTCGGTGAATTCATTGGTTTTTGACCCGTGAGTGTTCTATCCTGTAGAATATATCATATGACATAAATTCTGATTTTCGAACCAAAAATACGGAATCAATTATATACATATACGTTTATACGGTTATACACTGAATAATTCAGGAATGTATGGTGCATACATTTCCAGCTTTATATTTTGTTGGTGAGATATTTTTCATCATGTTGACAATCACGATAGATATCCTTTTTTTAACACACGAATCGACATTTTATTGTGATCGAGTTACTAGTGACTTCACATGGAGATAAAGTCATATTTGAGTAATTCACATGTTAGTCGATCATCACTCCATATTCGTCACTTGCATTGCACATAAGTAGTATGTATATAAATGAAATTAGGATAGGAGTACTTTTGATTTTTAACAAAATTGCCATCTAAAATTTCGAATTTATGTTAATGAGGAACGGATAAAGGTGGGTTGTTGGTAACTAAAATATTTTTGTATTTGATATTTATATTTTTGTCTAAATAAAATTTGTGCAATTATGCAGAACATATTTTAATTTCTTTAATTTTAATATTAATTAATTTAATGATATATGAGATTACCATGGAAAAAAAATACACGAACGTGTCTTTCAGTAAATATAATAAATTTAATATAATATCCTATTTCCTATGTAATTTAATTTGATTTATTTTATGCCTTACATATGACAGTATGCATACTGTCGATGTCGGTATAAAAATTTTTGATGACAAAAGAAATTTTTAGCAAACGTCCAACGTTTTGCAAAATTTAATTAATAAAACGAAATAAAAACCATGTTAATACAGTAATTGTCGGTAACTTGATATTGCATAAAGGAGACCTGTACATTTTTTTTTTTTAAATTTAATATGTGATTTACTCCTTCGATTTACAACCGTTTAATATTAATTTTAAATACTTTGACTTTGATAATTTGTTATGTTTGCACCGGAATTATCCATGTACAATATTATGTTGGTAACAAATGGAGTGACCAACTATCACCTAATTTACATAAGTTATCTTTACCTCCAGCGGTGTCACCGGCAATTCAATAAGAATATACGTTAGTATGTCAGCGTGTGATTGAAATTAAAATATACTTGTAAATAGTTAGTATGGAATTAAAGGAAATGAATAGTTACACAAGCGCAATAATTTTTCTTAAAAATTCATGCTGCTGAATATATCATATGAAACAGTATAACTTAACACCTTTTTTAATCATCAATGTATAGAAATTATATGTTTTCATTGATAGAATTTGCAATTAAATCTTCTGTTATGACAGTAACGAGCGGTCTTCACGTTTGCTGTTTAAACTATGTCAATGGTATGCACAAGGATCGATACAATATGTTTATTCTTGTAATTGAAAATTATTCAAATCAAGAAATTCCTTTTGATAACAAATATCCATTTGAATGACGACTATTCACTAATTCAATTGTTCCACTTTCTAAGTTTAAACATACGAGAATAAATGGATATTATATTATAAAATTTGATTGTTACAGTACATCAAATCTTTAAGAAAAATATAGAAGAAGAATAAAAAATGTTTAGTTTTTGTTTTTCATTTATTTTGAGATATAGAATCACGACCTGAAAAATCGTGACTTTGAGAGAGATGAACATTCTTTCAAATTAGTTTAGATACTATAGACAAGTATATAATCTATGGCAATTTATTGAGACTAAATTTGAACAATCTCATCGATTATTTGTATTTTTTAACAAAAACACTTTTTGTTTATAAGGTAATGAGTCAATTGAATTATTGCAATAAATTCAATTACATTTATTATAAGTAAAGTATTGTGTTGTGTTTAATATACGAGTAGAGTATGGAAAATAGAGATAAAAATGAAGTTTTAGTATGAAATAACATAAATGAGGCTCAATATACTACCACACCTTTTATTTTTTTAAATATAGAAAATAGCATATGGTCTTCTTCTTAATTTATAACAACAAATAAAATAACAATTTTAAAAATACATAAATATTAGTGGATACAAGAAGAAGAGGAACATCATTGCAACATACCAAAAAATTAAGTTTAATTCCCACTTCGTATTTATGTAATATAAAAATAATGCATAATTTGATTACTGGTTTCCAAATTAATTGTTTAAAATGAACCTGTTGGGTAAAAGCGGTAAAAGTTATCCAATAATCAAATTATAAACGTAAGAGTTACATTATGAAATGCATCAATTTGCAACACGAAAAAATATTTTATACGTGCACTGCACTTGCACTACATGCACATTTACTTATGGTTAAAAATAATATTATATGACATTATGATGATAACAATAATTACATGTTAACTGCAATGGTAAGACTAGAATTGCAACTACAAAAGAAATAGGTCAAGTGTTTGCATAATACATGAATACTTTCATCATTTAAATGATGACATTTTCGTTTATTTTTAAAAATTTAAGATTTTTTTTTTATTCTTTACAAATTGAATTGGTGTCATTTTTCTCATTACATAATTATTTTATTTTTTTTTTTGGGATGACACTTCCACTTTTACAATGTAGGTCAGCATATAATACCTGTATATACTTAATATTCATTTCACCTAATTGATAATCATTGTTGATATTCATGTTGTATATGTTCACCAGTAATCATAGTCTCGTGATAGATGGTACAATATTCAAGCGACATATAACTTGACTATATTCATGGACGGTCTCACACGACGACCTAACTGACCCTATAACAATTTCTAAGAAGTGAACAAACTCACTAATGAATATATGAGGCACCAGGACTACGGATGTATATGGTGATCACTGATCACTATGAGGCTAATGAATTGATAAATATACAAAGGTGGTATAAAACTGCTAAACATATTGATGTTATTCGTGTGCCGAACGATGAAATAAGAGATGGCAATTTGCAGATCATTTCATGTTTTTGCACAACAATGTTCGACTGGATACATTTAAAGACATTTTTAAATGCATTAAGGCGAACAGGTAAATATGTTCATGCAATAATACCAATGTGAAAAATGTACAGCACGTAAGAGAAGGCAGAGAAGCTGGCAGGATACACAATCATTTAAAGATTTTCTGGTTCAAGTTTTTTTGCGAAATCAAATCCGCATTACAAAATATAAAAATAAATAAAATAGCAGTGAGTGTCAGAAATGCCAAAATTGAACGTGAACAAGTGTAGTCATAAATAGGGGTAACCAGTTTTTCATTTAATTGCAAATGTAATTATGTACGATTGTTCGCTGAATTTAAATAAGCATTTTGACAGTATTGATAATTTTATGATGTGAATAACAATAAGTCCATATTGTTGACTATGTTTAAAATCACCACCACCATACGCCATAATTAATATTTTATCCTGCGGTAATATTTTTTTGGTGATATCCGCTGGACCTTAGTCGGCTACTTTATTTACCATCGCAACGTAAACCGACTACTTCTGACTAAGAAATATAAAACATTTCATAATAAGTTTTATTTCTTTAAATATTCTAAAGCAATTTTAATTCCTCGATTTAAGAAAACATATAAAGGTTGATACATAAAACTGATTTTATAATTTAACATACTCGTATTTACTATTATTATATATACATGTTCTCAATTGCTTGGGGAACCAAACCACGAATGTAGACTTCATGATGTCAGTCAGTCATAATATAATAATATTCATTTGATGTTATTGATAATAATGATACTATCTCATACAAAACCATTATATCCATTATTTTCGATTTTATTATATTTTGGTAGAGGTAGTGAGAAATGTACTAACTGTTTTTACTGTGAAAAAGGACTATAAAGGCAGTTGATAAGTGATAAGACGATTGTGGGGATTTGAAGATTAATTTTTTAAAAATAATAAACAATTACAGAGGTTCACTACTGGCTACAATTGACGCATTTGAACTGATCGTTGAAGGAAAAATTGTCACAAAGATACGATAAAGTTATTATTCAGAGCATGACAATGCTCGACCACATGTTGTTAAGCCAGTGAAATGGGATGTCCGAAACTATCCGCCGTATTCACCAGACATTGTTTTATGTATTATCAATCGATGAGTATAGTAATGTAAATTTTTTTTCATAGTGCATTGTGGCAATTATACAGTCATTAATTGACATACTTATGATTACAAGAAACTATGAATGAAAGTCAAAATTAAATTTACGTAAAGAAAATTACGAGTATATAGGAAAAATATAATGGGAAATAACGTAATTTATATCTAGCTAATATTAATATAAAAATTAATACTCGTAAATTGTACATACGACTTCGAGTACTGTAATAATATACTAAATTAGTATAGTATTACTAACAATATACATAATTGCACTTCGATAATATTATACGTATGTACTATTTAATGTTTAATGTAAGTTTTTTTTTTTAACTGTACAAACTTTTATAATAATTTTCCTATCAACCTGTTCCAAATTATGGATGATGAGACGTTTAGTATGATTTCTTTGATTATAAGTATATACCTCATTGTTTAATGTTTACGCTAATTACCCAGTTTAATAAACTTACTATATACCTAAATTAAACATTAAAAATTTCACTCAGTCAGACAATCACCATTAATTGTTCCATAGCATAATTATATGGACTGTACTCGTGTAAAATATGATATGATAATAGTGACATAATCATGATCCATATTCGTAAGTGAATGTAACTGGTAAGACTACATAATACATTATTAATACAACATTATTGTTTAAATAATACGAATACGAATATATGCAAAATGTAACCATTCCAGAATAAATGACAAACTTTCCACGTTCACAACAACAATACGTGTACGAAGTACTTCTTATCTTATTCTGAACAGGCAGTAAATATTTTATCTTAAATGTATTTTTATTTTATGAAGCAAAGTAGAACGCAATATTTTTTTTACACAATTAATAGTGATTTAGTAGACTGTTGCAGTTCTTCATTTTTTTTCTTTTTTTCAAGAATTAAAAAACATATGGTTTTATCAAATTTAACCATAAAAATTATATTATTGACGAAATATTTGCAGTACCTCCAAGTGATTGCAGTCGGAAACGTAATTTAATCAAATATGAATAAAATATCTAATTCCACCAACCTAAAGTAGCTGTGTGCTTGCAATTCGTACCACTGAAATGCGTAAATTGGACTCGGATCGGATGGAAATATGATGAATGGTCTCGGATCGAATGGGAATACGAGATGACGACTTTTGATTTACAAAAACGGACACGATTTGGAACTTTAAAAATTATAACAAACACAAGTGGCTCAAGAATTGAAGAGTTACAAACTTGATCACCTTGAATTTAGTAAGATTCGATGAAAGGCAAGGAATGAAAGGGCTATATCCTCTGTGAAACCGTTTATTGGAATTGGTTTGCGCCAGTAATAAATTAAATTATATAAATACTAGTAAAAGTGGAAGAAATTCTTTGACAATTATAAAGGTGCAGATGTTTTCAGCTATCAATATTTGGCAATTGCCGCCCGATTTTTTTGCAGGTGAAATTAGATGGTGTAGCATCAATATTGTGAAACAAGTGTGGGAGTGTTTGCGATGACATTCAACAGCAATAAGTTTTATCGTCACTGTTATTCCTATTCGTCCTGAATTTTGGGTTATGATGAACTTGAAACAATAAACCGTATTATACAACCATTCAACTTAAAAATCATGACTTCGCTGTAAACTTAAACATACATAAAGATTAAATTGAGACAGTTTGTTAACTAGAATTCACAAATTTGGTATAAAAATGAAGACGAAATTAATTGCTTACGGTCAACGGTGAAGAATTAGATGAAGTACAGGACATTCAATATTTGATAAATTAATTTGGTGGTTATCGCAAAGTTGCATATTTTTAAAATTAATTGTTTATCTTGATATTATAGCTGTGAATCATAGAAGATGAAAAATAAAATCGTATCACAAATTCAATTTAATGTCAATTGGTTCCTCATACAGAAATTGTTCAAATGATAATTTAATTTATGGAGATTTGCCAGTTTTGAGGCGATGAACATGGGATTGTTATATGTCAATGATAACGATATACCAGCATCAAAATTAATGCCTAAATGATAACACAAATTAATAAAAAAAAAAAAAAAAAACAAATTCTAATTGTTTGTTCAATATCAAAGTAAAGGCATTTCAATTACACTCAATTGAAATCATTGTCAAATGCGTATATAAATTTCATCTAAATAATAAATTAAATTTTAAACAACTGAAACGAAACCTAATTTAATAAAAATCATTTTAATGTTAATTTTTTGTTTAGACGAGTGAGTAATTTGTTTGAATAAATTGTAATAAATTTAAAAAGATAAAAGATGACGTGAATGAAATGTTTTTTTATTTTTGTTTACTGCGATAGACCTGCAGTTTCGCTAATTTTATAATTATAAAAAATCAATGACCAAAACATTTTTACAATAGAAAATATGCATTTGCAATTAATTAATTGTTAACATCACACTCATTAAAAAAAAATCGCAATCTTTTGTTTTATATGGTCTAATCGTTTCGAATATAAGCACCATGAAGATAATTGTAAAATTAATTCTATATAATACATTTATTTACATTCAGGATTTCTTATATCAAATGGCAGTATAATTTCCTTAAATCACTGATTAGATTATAAATTAATTTAAAGATGCATCGAAATTAATTTCTATAAGTAATCGTTTACTACTTTTAGTTTTATCAAGCTACGTCGTGAAAATATCGTGGTTAAAGCTCTAGACAATCGCGACTCATATCTGCATTCAAATTATAACTATGTCGTGGAAATGCAGTGGTTATAGCTCTAACAAGAGTGTCACGACGTAAATCGGTCGAAAAAAATGGGCATATGGTTCTAAACTCTATTATTGTTTTAAAGTTTAATTTTCCTTTCTCTTAATTATTGAATTTACCCTTTATATGAAAAATCGAGTGAAAAACATTCTCTAATAAATATATAGTATCAGAATCGTTTTTGTTTTTATCTATACGAGTACATCAAGTTTTCATTAGGTCAAAATTTGAAAGACAACATATTAAAGCAGCTCTTAATTTTAAGATATTCAGAAAAAAATCGCTCCAAATTCAAAATTTTAAAAAATGAGAAAATTATAATCAAACTGTCCCTTGAAATTTAGAAAAAATACATTAATTTTCAATAGAGTTTGATCTGGAATTCAGTCTACACGTTCTGATAGTTCAGTATACTGCACACATTTTGGTTTCTGCAAGCACTTTATTTTACTTCATACGAATAATATTTATTATAATGCTATTCTGCAAGACGTAACTTTAATTGCAGTAATATATATAATAATTACACGTTTTCAATGTTTAAATTTCATTTAATTAACAATTAATTTAGTTGTTTATGAAATATAATATTTTTGGTTGAAAAATGCTTAGTAAATTAATTAAATTGATTTTGTAACTTTTAAATTTTATGAATGACCTCGATTAAATTTGCAACAAGATGATTAAAAATGAACCAATCATTTTAATTGCAAACAGTAAAATATTATTTGTTTAATTTTTTTTAAAATAATTATTAAAATATTAAATGTTTGATGTTTTTACATTTAGTAATAAAAAATGATACCAATTTAATGAAAAGGTTTTAATAGTAAATAATGTTTGGTTGAAATGCATAATCACCATTCCTCGCCAAAGTAGGGACTATATACGTTCGATAGATGAAATCCCCATGGCATAAGCTCTATTAAAATTTCTTGTGCAAATGTCCCGTTTACTCCTCAGAGGGCATTAACTTTATTGGTAGACCTTCAGCAAAATGTCAATAACTACAAATTGAAAAATTTCAGAAAGAAGAAAAAAAAATATGCAGAATATGTGTAAGCAACCCCTCTATAGATTGCTGTCAAATCAATTGAATATTGAAACAATGCTGGAAAAACAAAATTAAAACTGGCAGCATAATGGAATGATATCGGAGCAACTTTACACAGCCAACTCATAGCTAATCATTTAATTATCAAATTCAATATCTACATGCATTCGTACAAGAATTAAATAGACAATTTGCAAGAACGCAGCTCGAGCTATGTACATTTGATAACTGCGCGAATTCATAATTATATACACAATGGTGTACTAGAACGCGGTTACAAAATTAATATTTTGTTAATATGTACAGCAATACGATCCTGGAATCAATTATACTATTGTACTACTCTCTAGTCAAGTCCCCAAATCCTCTTTATTGCTGAAAAATTCTAGTTAATTCACGGATTGATGTGTTACGAATCAGTTCTTGTTCTGGATTGCGAATGTGATGGATATTTGATCGATCACTACATTCGTACACTAACTATTAATTAATAATTTTACTTTAAGTAAAAAATAGACACTTCATTAATTCCACTTAATAATTTGTTTCGTTTACTGATATATACCATGATGACAAGGAATATATAGCTTTTGTTGTATTATTCTCGTATCTATGGGGTTTTTTTTTTTTTTTTGTAGATGTGGTATACTTTGAATATCAATTTTTATTAAGATACATTTGTCACTCAAATGTTCTTGTATTAAAAATTTGCTAATATAACTTGTACTCTGTAAGTTGATGGATGATATTAATGGCATATATTTGGATTAATTTGTTAAAATTAAAAAACATGATTAATTCTTGAATCCTTATTCCTGATTTATAATTAAAGATAATAATTTTGGAAAGAGGATAGATTAAGATGAAAATTTCATTTGCAATTAAAAAATCATTTAGAGACTTTAATATTGCCGGTGTAATGAAAATTAAGAAAATAGGATTTAAATCAGCATTTACAGGGGATACATAATAGTCGCAATTCTCAATCTATTTTTGTAATTATAAGTACTGTAAGCAAATTATAAAATAAATTAAATTATGCGAATAGGTGAATGTTTGAAAGTGCCACATTAAAATGCACATCTAATTCTAAATACAGATTATGTTCACTTACAAGACTCAGTTTTAATTAATATATAGAGTAAAACTAAAAATGAAACTGGTATTTCTGAACAATACTTATTATGGTAACCTCTGTAAAACACAATATATATTTCTGTTTCTTGTATAGAAATGCCACGAGAGACCTTTTTAATGTCCATACTATTTCGTGACTTGTGCATTTTGATGTTACCGATAAGCCTGGTATTTAAGCCAAAAATTTCGCTGAAATTATTATTCATGGAAAATTGGGTGTCGAAATGAAAATGTCGACGGTTTAAAAGGGCAGTCGGGGTTGTTACACGTTTTTTCAGTACTATAAGCGTCAACTTTTTTAAATTCTACAATACTCTTTACCACACATTCGGAACTATTTTGATGACAGAACGCTGAATAATTCCTATTATTTAAATGGTTAACTGGGGTCATGCATTATGGTTAATACTTCATATGAAAATGTGGACTACTCATACTTAACACCATTTTAAAAATTTCTAAAAGTTTCGTAAAAGTTTGGTAAACATTTATTGTTATTTGCATATTATAAACAGTAACATAGCATCGTAAGGGAAGTAGACGTAAAAGATCTTGCAAGCTTGAGGTGCAGAGAATATAAGTAATAATACATATTCATTTTGAAACGGAAACTAAAAATACTTTAAAAAAAAAAAACTTTGGCTCAAATAATTGAACTAAAATTGGTAAAGATGTATATTGTTTTCAATTTGTTTCAAGTTACGCATCAGATAATTTGGTAAAATACTAAATTTACGATGTACATTTGAATAAATACAATAAAAAACACTGAATTCATAGAATATTTGTACATATTATTTGTGCAATTTATGTATACATAATTTGTACTCATACATAATAACAATAAGTAAGTACTGGGTATATGACAACCTTATAGATATATTTACTCGTATCGCATATGGTTACACAAGTATAAGAATACAAGTATTACATAGAAAATATTGTATAGCTTTCTAATTTATAAATATAATTGTAATATATAAATATCCTATTAATTAATTTTTAAGTCTCAAAATATTTTTTAATTGAATTACTGGTTATTACTCGTACATGAATTTTATTTTATAACTCAGTTACTGGTAAACTTTCTGTACCACCGTGTAACTGTCTGTACTATGGCAACTATTAATTACTGCTACACTAATATGAATTGTGAAACAACAGTGTATGTAATTAAAGAACAAATTCACTTAATCTATCACCAAAATGTTTCCTTTAAAGTAATCAACATAATAATTGTGTTGGTGTAGTTTAAGCCAAG
>JANSTX010005558.1:5034-34680 GCA_027564355.1 Penthetria funebris | reverse complement strand
TTATATATATTAATACCGTCTAACTAAACTGATGAACATGATTCATAACCTATATCATGATTTGCAATTTAGAGGTTTGGATCGAGACAGACATAAAGGTGAAATTGAAATAAATTGCAAAATACAGCAAACAAGTTGATTTAAATATTGATGTTTTAAAAGCAAAACTAATGAAGCTTGGCACGTCTGTGATTAGTTTTTTTTTTTTTTCAATAAAAGGTTGTGATGAAACAGATGTAATGTTTGTCGTACAAAAGTTTGGCAATAATTGTTTGGTATACATAATAAATTCTGGTGTTCGTCGGTGATATTGAAAAAGAAAACTGGAATACCTGGCTATTAGAAGACCTGGTCGTTTAAAACCAACGTCGCAAAGAACCGGCATTAAAGAGGTTTTAGTACAAATGGTGTGAGTTGGAGTAAAGTGATGGTACTGTCCAAAGATTGTGAACAATGATGATTGTTCAATAACACCTTCTGCTACCATGTTGATTAAGAATTGAGATGATGATGACTCGTGAAGTATTGATTATTACTTTATTATCAATAACCTTTTTTTTTTTTTTTTTGAATATTGGTACATGTAAGAAAACTCTTTTCATTTCTATTAAATTGGTAAACGATTTATATGATAAAACACAAATGTTAAATTGATTAATAGAGAGTATATTAATCAATTTAACATTTGTTAAAAATACAATACAAATAATATGTAAATCAACTTTATGGTAATAATTTATCTGCAAAACAACTACAAACCAAAAGTAGGTAACTACAAGTCTTACAATCTTAAAATTGAATAACATACTTTGAAATAAAAAATAAAAAAACAATAAAACTTACCAAATTCAATTGAATAAACTATTAAAGTGTGTAGTTGTACTGGAAATATTAATTAAATATTTCAATTAACTGCAATATTGAAAGTACCATCAGAATTATAATCAGCAACAGAAGCAGCAGCAGCCATCATTTTGCCAGACGACACACAACATCAAAAAATATCGATTATATTTACCTATATTTTCATTCATTATTTACAACAAAAAAAAAAAAAACAACAAACATATTAAAAACACCCTTAACTTTCAACATTTATAATCACAATTAATTTATTTATAACATAATTTATCAATAAAATATTAAATTATTAATATTTTACACATATTTTTTTATTCAACAATAAAAAATCATAATAAAAACAAAAAAGAACTTTAATTTACCGACCATGAAAAATAAAAATAAAAAAAATGGCCAACAAATGCTCAACACTTGTATGTGAAGACTGAAGAAAATTTTGCAGATTTTCTATATTTTGCTCTATTTCCAGTTTGTACTCAAATCTCAATTTAAATGAGTTTAATTCTCACAGCCAAATAAATTAATTGAATTTATGACTACACGATGGCACAACTGTACAACTGCGGTATCGACTGTCATCAAATATTGGTTATTTTTTTTCTTACATATTTTTTGACGTTTTATCATACTTTTTATTTTCATTCAAAATGAAAATGTAAATAAATAAAAACCAATCCTTTATTTCATTTGTGAAATTTTGGAATGAGTAAAATAATAAAAATAATTACTTTTATAATATTTGTAGTTTTGACAATATTATGGTAAGGTCATTAAGTAGAATATTTAAAAAAAAAAAACTGTTTAAATTTTTATTTAAATAACCATAATCTAAGTGTAAAATACATCTACTAGAATACTAGCAAGTACCAACTCGATAGTAGCAACTATTTGAACTGTGACTTTCAGGCATAATAAAAGAACGAATGTAATAGCAACTTGTTCATTTATAATAAAAAAAAATTGAATTTTTATAGATTGTGGCACTCAACTCTGATAGAGACTACTAAGATGTTTTCGTGATTCGCTTGACTTACAATCTGTAACATTTTGAAATTAATTTTCATAGGTGTAATATGTGCATAACAACTGTATTTAAATTACTACATTCTTGGGCCAATGCACATTTGCATAAAGTTAAAATATAAATAAATTGCGAACTTATACTTTCTCTGACGACAAACTAATTTCAACCAATTTATCATACCTCTGTGTTATTCTTAAAAATTGTCATTGATTTAAAGGTTATTACAGTTAATGTAATGCACTGATTGATCAAATTCTATTTTCTTTTGTTTATGTTGTTGTTGATCGTATCACCACAGATTTTGTTTGATATTGTCTTCCAGTTCCGAACAGTTGGATTTGTGATAGTTATACCTACCAAGTTTTGTAGTTATTTAAATAGAACCATAACATAACATTGAATTTGTCCACTTCTTGCTTATTGTTTTACTATTCGGTTACTTGTGCGACCGTTAGGGAATTACCAAATTGGCTTATGTTTTGTTTTATTTTCCTTTTGAATATTATATCCTCTCTATTACAAAATTGTGATTGGTAAACATATCGGCAAATATCCGATGTTGCCATTGTGATTCATATCATCCATACCACGTGCACCTATTGCAGATACTCAGATAATATTGGTCGTTCCATATTTGGTGGCAAAATAAGATTGAACTGGTGCAGAAAAAAATGTATCATATATATCTATGAATTGGTATTGGCATTGTATTGTAATTGTTAGTTAATATACATTTTTTCCGATATTTCAGGTGCTCATTCTGTGTAGCTTACTCAAATGTATATAACAAAATTATAGCCTACGTTTAAATGTAAATAAAAAAATATGATATTACAGTTTTAACATAGGTCTGCTAATGCAAATTAAAATTTTTATTTTTTTTTTTTCATTTTAGTATTAGTTACCGCAACATTTATCATAAAATTTAATATATATTTATATAAATACATATAATTATATTTATATTACAATGAATTCCTTTAAAAAACGATATTGTGTTTTACCTACATGTCAAGGTGAAAAATTCGATTTAGTTCATAAATTTCCTATGGATCGTGAACGAGCAGAAGCATGGCGTAAAGCAATTGATTTACCCGAATTACAGAATATTTCATTAGAACAATTAAGAATGCGTACGTTTGTATGTAGTAGACATTTTCGTAAAGCAGATTACAAAAATTGTGAATCGAGAAGTTTAAATAAAACAGCAATTCCAAGTTTAAATTTAAAAGTATTAAATAATTTAGATGGCACAAAAATATATAATAATGATTTAATTAAAATAAGAAAAATAACTCAATCTTCATCTCAACATATATTAGAACCAGAAATAACTAGACAAACACAATCACTATCAGCATCGCCAACCCCAATATCATCCATTATTTTACCAACTTCAACCATAAATCTTTTACAATCGGATAATCAATTGAATATGCAACAATATGAATTAAATACAAGTAGTAAAATACCTGATTGTGACTTAAATAATTTAATAAAAAGTGATGATTTTTCTGAAACTATTGGACAACCTACATTGAATATTAAGAATTTACTAATAAATAAACATAATATTATGATTAATGACTACAGTAAGAATAATAATAATAATAATAATAATAATAATAATAATAATAATAATAAGCTAAAAAAGCTAAAGAATATTCATAAAACTATTAAAAAACATAAGAAATCAAAAATCGGACAGCAGAACGATTTTTATTTTACAATTTTTAAACCATCATCGGCTGTTTCAACAACATCCTTACAACATCAACAGTTATTAGCAACAACATCAACAGCATTATCATTATCATCTCCACCACCATTACAAATAACATCACCAATAAATATAGCAAATTCACAACCTTCATCAACAATAAACATTCTACAATTGCGTCCAAACAAAACATTTCATAATAATAATAATAATAATAATTTAATAAATTTAAATAAAATTAATGAACAAATCTGTGAAGTAGAAAGCATAAATAGTGTATCATCTTTCTCTACATTGTCACAACCACAACACCATCCAATTTTAAATAATAGTACCGAACAAGCAAATTCAATTAATACTAACAACATATTATTACCAATTATAATCGATCGACAACAAGTGCAATACCAGATTGAACAGCAAGAGATTGTGCAATTAAGAGACCAACAACAAAATGAATTACAGCCAGACAAAGAGGAAATGTCACATAAATCACTGGACAGTTTTAACAATATAGTAATTGATGATATCATGCAATCCTATTATATAAGTATGTATTAATTAATCGAATTATTATTCGTATACATTCTATTGATATCAATTTATAGTACAAGGTGATTTGTTGTTGAACAATCTAAATTCTTTTCTCTGGTGTTTGTTAAATAAATTCGTGAATGTTTTCCTTATCAAGTTCTCGCAAATTAGGTAACTTTAGCAATTTAAGATTTGATTTTTACTGTTAGTAATCCTGGCATTAGTACTCGGGTATCAATAATAATTTTATACAAATATTCCTGAATATAGTTGTTAAGCATTATATATAATACTGATAACATTTAGTATTATATGTAATATGAGATCAGTAGAGAGGTCAATACGTTCATATAATTGATTTGTGTGACCCTATATTTGCAATAGCAACTTTAATTTTTGCTACCCAATTAGTATTATAATTTATTCTTTGTCAAGCTTTGTATTTTGTATTTGTTTTGGCAACATTTCCATTTAGATCACTTAATAAGAATCTTTGTATAATCAGTTCTAGACATTTCCAGAATTTCATCTTTGTGAAATCAAACTTCCGCTAGCTAGATACTGCTTACAGTTAAGGTTGTTCAGTTTGAGCATTTTTCGTCGTTCTCATATTTACAGAATTATATATGATTATATATTCTGTATAATCATAACGGCAGCTCTTAATCGTTATATATTTTTATATGTTGCCTATGGGTGGTATTTAACAGTTATTCGTTCATCAGTATTCAGATATTATTAGCAACGATAATACCATAAGCTGTTGTTTTTGTAATGACTGCAGAGTCGGTTACGATGGTTTTCATCGGTAACCAATTCTCTTAAAGACTTGTCCAATACGTGTCTGAATTGTTCGTCATGCCCAATTTCAACATTTTTATAAATATTCAAATTATCAAATATATATTTATGTATTCAAATATAACTAATTCACATTTGTATTTTAACCCATTCTACTAATGTGTAGTTAATTAGTGTATATATATATATATATATGGCAATGTTATTTTATATACGAGTTACTTATACTTGAACTTTATTATATTATTTCTTGAGCAGTTTATCATTTATAGATCAGCTCTCTTTAAAAACGATTATTTTCAACATATTTGAAATTATTTACATTTTTGTACCTTATATAATATTTTCTGTTCATTATTTACAATAGTATTTTTATTATTTTGGACAATATCGATTTGAAAATGGAACAATTAAGAATAGGTATTATTGTTTAATTAAATACTTTTTTTTTCGTCTTGTAGGTAGTTTCAAAATAATTGAATAGCGTATTTTTTTATTTTAAGACATGCTTCATTGTGTCTAAAGCACAAGTTTTGAAAAACACCTGGAATTCTGACATTACAATACTATATTACATTTCGTCATATTTGTAAGATTTTTCAGATCTCAAAGCTTGTAACATCTGCTTGTTTATGTGTTATGACTGCCTTATTTAGTACCACTACAATCTACTGTCAAAGAACATTTTCACCTGATAATTATTCAACATACTTTATAGCCTATAGTTAACATGGAATAACATAATATTCTAATCGTCAGTAATTTCTCTTCTGAAACATTAATCTACCAATCGACGAACTACGAGTATAATTGATGAGTTATTATTGTTTCAATTACTTGTCTGCCTCTGTTTAAGTTAGAAAATATATATGGTAAAAATAAAGATCTTCAAGACGATAAGGGAAATCTCTTTAAATAGATTGAACAAAGTTAAGATTTTACTATTTCCAGTGATTCCAAATATTGCATTGTAAATCACAATATATGTAGACCATATTAGTGAATACGAATAATTATTTAATATTTGAGTATAATTGATTATAGTAATATTATCTATAGTTAATCTGCGAATATATTTTTTTTATAGTAATTTTATATATTTTTTCAGTTGAAAACTAAATAAACAATTATTAATTTTGGCAGCATAAATACAATGTTACAATTTGGAATTCATTCACTTCAATAACTTTTGCATATTAAATGATAAAAATATATTATTTCTGATTTGTTTTATTTCTAGAATCAAATGACGAAAATATAGTGCTAATTAATTCATTAAGAGAGGAATTAAGCTTTAAAATAAATTGCTTTTGGTTACGTGATCAATGTCGTTGTTATCAATGTTATAATAGTGAAACATTTCAAAAAAAAATAACTATAATTGATATTGATATTGAAATTAAACCAAATAATTTTGAATTAAAAGATAATCAGCTATCTATTGAATGTAAGTAATTTTATTGTTTATAATATGAATATATATAATACATCTAATTTTACTACCAAGGAACACTTCACATGAATTTCAATGTAAGTGTGTCAGAGTTCAGTCAACATCTCAAATATGAAACTCACAGTCTATTCTTTTCTATGAACCTCGATTTTAAAATTGATCTAAAACAATCGCGATTTGTATTCATTTCATTTCATTTTACAGTACTTCCTATCGTAATTGATTAAAGTAGAAATATCTTCACTAGTTGGAAGTCCCTAGATGTAATGAACGAAAATCATTTGAAGTTACAAAATACTGCCCCAATTCATAATTTTGTAGTCATACATTCTGTAATCATACTATTATCATAGTAAAAATTGAAATATTATTCTAATAAAAATAATTCGAATTTTATATTAAATAAAATAAATAAATAAATATTTAGGGAATGATGGTCATTCATCAATGTATGACATTGAAAATTTATATATAAATCAATTGGATCAATATAAGCTAATATTAAATAAACAATCACCAATATTATGGGATGGTGAACAAATTCAACAAAATACATCTACATATGCTCGAATTAAATTAACTGATTATTTATTAAATGATGAATCGTCAAAAAGTGTTGTTATAAGTTTAATAAAATATGGTTTTGCATTTATTGAGATGGTGCCGCCAAATGAACAATCTACAGAACTTGTTATTAAAAAATTATTTTCAATACAAAAAACACTATTTGGTGAAATGTGGAGTTTCACAGATAAATCGAAAGAACATAGTGATACGGCATATACAAATGATTATTTAGGTGCCCATACCGATAATACATATTTTAATGATGCTGCCGGTTTACAAATATTTCATTGTATTCAACATAAAAATGCTGTTGGCGGTGAATCTTTATTAATTGATGGATTTAATGTATTGAAGAAATTTAAACAAAATCATCCTGATTCTTATAAGCGTTTGTGTGAAATAAATGTTCCAGCTGAATATATTGAAGCGGATAAACAACATCATACATATTGTTCACCAATTATAAAACTTAATCCAATTACAAATGAACCGGAACAGTTAAGGTAATTGTCATACAATTCATATTTGTTCCAATTGATATCAATTATCGATTAATTTTGATTTTTAAATAATTAAAGATTTAATTTGTATGATCGTTCGACAATGAATACAATATGTCAAACAGAAATGTTACAATTTTACAAAGATTTACGTTTATTGGCAAGGGAAATTCAATTGAAAAATAATGAATGGTGGTTTAAATTAAATCCTGGTACAGTATTGCTATTTGATAATTGGCGAATACTACATGGACGGGCTGCATATAGTGGTGAACGTCAAATGACAGGATGTTATGTATCACGGACAGAATTTATGAGTGTTGCTAGAACAATGGGGATTATAAGTTAATGTATTCTTTGATGTATTTTCGTTCTATTATTAATTATTTTTGTATTATAATTACTATTAGTTTTTATATAGTTCTTTTTTTTTTTTTGTATTAAACAGTTTGTTATTAATTATATCTTCATACTTATAATTTGTGGAACAATATGAAAAAATTTAATATAAATTGGTGATGCAACCAAATGACAGTATTTTATTGTGTTTTTTATATGCAACATTAACTTGTTTAAACAATTGAACAGCAGTCCTATGTAAACATGATCCTACTTGTGAGCTAGACTCTTTTCTTATCCTTATGTTTAGCTGGATTGTCACTTATGTCATTTTATTTTTAAACATTACAACTTGTTTAATTCTGCTGATTGAGTATTTCTAATGTTTTCTTTTCGGTTTTTCAGTAAATTTCTAAATCGTATTACCACACACGTCAATTTTTTAACAAATTGACGTGTGTGATGATTAATGGGTCGTTTGATTTTTCAGTTATATAAACCTCTCTTTGACCATTGTTTTCTCTGCTGCGTGTCGTTTTTTAAAATTTCTTGTATGGTTTTTTTTTTTAAATACTTAGTTTCTGTTCACGAGTAGCATCGGTAAATATAATTCTATCAACTCAAAATACGATAATATTCAGAATATGATAAGAAATGCTAGCATTACAACGTGAATTACTGAATTGGAGGTATTCATTTATCAATTTAATGATATTCATGATATGTCCACATTCAGAATATCATTATGACAACCTTCGGCAAACACATGTACACATTATCTGTGTTCGCTGATATTTTCAATAATTTTATAGATTCATAGTCTCAACTGATGTTGTTATATTAGTGACATATTATATTGAAAATATGTACAAAGTGCATACCTATAACTAGTATTAAAATATTTGTGTATTATTCTATATATTTGACATTCACAAATATTATTAGCAACGATTAGTAATTAGACTATGGTCATATTCTCAAATTAACTTTATAATTGCATATAAATTTGTCAAAATTCATTATAGTTTTCTTAATAAAATATATTAATTTAGTGGTAAATGAAAGGCTTTCCAAAAAATACCGCAGAAAAAAGCGGATAAACCATTGATATTTCCATTTAAATATATGCGTACATTTCAACAATATACTTCATTTATGAATTTTAAAAAAATATTTCTAATGTGAATATAATTGAAATTGTATTGAGTTTATCTTTATGCAAAAGAATAAATTTTATATAACTTGAAACACGTATTCATTCAATTACAACTTATGTTATGTGGTTTTGTAAATCGTTGTGACAAATGGAGTGGCCAACTATCACCGAGTTTACCTTCATGTGGTGTTACCTGTAATTCGATCACGATATTTTTAAAAAAGACGTCTTAACAACAAAGTAGATAGCTACTGTACCATTCTACTGAAATATTCATATCTGAACTGGATAATTATGTTTGAGTTTTCAGTTGGTAAATTTCATTATATTTAATTCACATTTTATGTTTATATGCATATTGGAAACGGTAAATTAACATCGTAAATTGTTATACAATTTCATAAACGTCCAACATAATACTTAAAATTACTTTCAAAATAATTTTTTTTTCATATTAAGGTAGAAAATTATATTAAAAATATATATATGAGTTCCATCAAGTCTCCATTATCCGGTGTCGGTTATTTTTTAGCCATATATTAACTTTTCTAAACAGAAAAAAAAAGGACCATCAAAAATTGGAAATATAATAATTGTTTTAATATTGTGACTATATTTGCATTTCAAATAAAAATATAAAATACTAATTGAAACAGAATTTTGTATACGAAAATGTGAAAATTTTACATTACAGGTTTTTCATTGCATTATATTTTTACAGTTTGTCATCGATCACATACCAGAAGTATATATTTGTAATAGAATTATTGGTAATACCAACGTGGAAGTAAATGTGGATTGATTAACCTCAGATGTTAGTCTGTCACTCCAATTATCAGTAGAAATTAGGAAGCTTTTAATTTTAAACACTAATAAAATATGTTAACTGCTTACATATGGGATTATGAAGTAATTGATTATTTTTTTGTTTTTAAATATGTTAATGTAAATTTTATTATTGTACATTTAAAGTGGAAGATCGATTTTTTTTTACTATATTTGTATTTTATTACAAAAGTTCCAATTATTCTATTAAGTATTTGAATATTTACGGTATTATTGTTAATTTTTAGTATCTTTACATATTTATGTACTTTCTTAATACAGCTTTGATTAATTTTAATAAATTATTTTATTTATAATTATATTATAAAAAAAAATATATATATATATAATTTATACAAATTACCTAAGATTAAAATAACATACTTTTACATATAAATAAAATTAAAATTGAACTATTAAAAAGTATATTACTTTTATACGTTAAGTAGAGTTCTCTTACTTTGATTTTTAGAATATTCGTTTCTAAAACGAATACATTTTTTTAATTTAATAAAACATTCTTTAAATGTTAATTTATTCTTTTTACTATATACATTTAAATAAATACCAAGTACAACAATTAATCCAGCCCAAATGTACCTAAAACCAATAATAATAATTATTATTATTAATGTTAACAAAGATAAATTAACATAATGATTTTTTTTTTCTTTGCACATACTGAATGCTAAACGGTTTTGTAAATACTATAAATGATAATGCTATAGTTACTGCTTTTCTAGCTGTTGTAACTGTTGCAGCTAATGGTGCTCCTGTTTTATTCATTTTCATTTTTTATGTATACACAAAGTTGAATTAGTTTTTTATTTTGATCATATATACATAATATTATTAAACTTACCGCATGTCCTAACTAATGTTAAGACAAATTGAATACCTAAATAACCTGATAAACTAAATAGAAATGCAAATCCATATGTTTGAATTGGATACTGAAATAATAGTTTAGAAATGCAAATGTTAATTATATTATTTTTTCTATAAATTATTTCACAAAAAAAAAACAAAAAACATACGGTTGAACAAAATCGTATGCCGGACATTAAGTTTCCCGTAAATGTCAATATAACTAATAAATAACAAAATCCAATGCCATATGAATAATAAACTACTTCATTATTTGGTGCATTATAGTCTCGCATTGCTTTTTCTTGAACATTACCAATTAAAGCATCGAATAGTAATGCCGTTGAAATCATTAAAACACCAATAGTATTAAAATTTGGCGAAACCTGAGCATCAACTAAAATTAATATTGATATTTTATTTTATTTTATGAAAATGTATACGGTATATTATTAATTATTGTTTATGAATAGTAGCAGAAGTTACATAATTACATGTAACTTACTCTTTATATTTTTAATATCAACAAAATAGGCTGTAAAGTAATATGCTTACTCCAGGTCTAACTTTTTAGTTTTTAAAAAACTTCAAATTGAGTCTATGACATATGACTAAGCTCTCGCGTGAAGTATAGTTTCAGATAATGACCAAATTAAATTCCATGATCAATTGTAAAATATTATCACCCCAATTGATTACCATTGCCATAATTATGACCATTTTGAACAAACATTAAAATTTATAATTGTTTTGACAAAATTCCCATTTACATCACTTAATGAGAATCCATTTAAAATCAGTTCTAGCTAGACCTTCCTAAAATTCTATGTCCGCTAATACTTTCAATAATTTTATAGATTTTTTCCTGCAAATATAGCCTCAACTATATTGTGACATGTTGTATTGAAAATATGTACAAAGTGCATACTTATAACTAGTATAAAAAGGATTGTGTATTATTCTATATATTATAAATTTACAAATAATATTAGCATCGATTATCAATTTAAACCATGGTCATTTTCTTAAATTGTCTTTATAATTGCAAATATATTTGTCAAACAATAAGCTTCACAAAAAATACTGCAAAAAAAAAGTTGATAGCCCATTTTTTACCTATTACAAAATAGTCATTAATTAATTTTCAATTTAATGCTTTTTAATTGCATATTTACGTGTACCGCGATGAAAGTACTATTTTGTAGAAGTTGATAATGTCAGGAATTATTCTGAATAGCATTACTTTCTCCCATTGAGACCATATAACTGATACCAATAGAGAACTGATGCTTTACAGAATGATTTCAGATATATTCAACTTCTACATAGAGAAAATCGATAGTCCCATACGAAGAAATACTTGTTGAGCGGTACGTTTTGTCAAGGCACTTGTTGTTAGAGACACTTTTACAGTTGTTATGGTACCGTTACCGTGATAATTAGTATTAGCTAATTTGGGTTAATTAGATTTGTTAACAAAATCAACTTTTATATTTGTTCTGAAACTGATAAGAAAGAAAGTAGCAATAATACTTACTTAAAGTAAATAATGTTAATCCAATACACATTGCAATGGCAGCTAAGAAATCTAATGGTCCGTGGCTTTTTTTTTGTATTAAAATACTACCAATGAGTACCGGTACCAATTTACAACATTTAAATATAACTTGTGTCGGATAATTTAAATAACCTATTTTTGGTTTTTGAAAAAATAATCAATTAATGATTGAAACGACAATAATTGAAACCATGAAAACATAATAAAAGTTACCTAAACTTGAGTTTGAAAGACCCATTGTACCTAATGTTAGAAATGCTAAAAATGCATACGTTTTTAGGGGAATCATACGTATTATTGTATTATCGGCACCTTGTATTTTTCTCTCCAAATAACCAAAACCAGTATAGTAACCAAATTGAATAAGTGTTAGAAACCATCCGAAAGGCTTAAATCCATCCAATGTAAATATTAATTCTTGTAAATAACCATATAAAATGTATAATACAAATAAACCAAAACAACATAATAGAAATTGAGTTGTTTTATTGTAGTATGTTAAATTAAAGCATAAAATTTTAGTTTCTTCATCTTTCTCCGCTTTCATATTAACTTAAATCTTAATATATAACAATTTACGAAATATAATTCACGTAAATGTGTATTTTTTTTTTTTTTTATATTATTTATTTTATCACTAATTAATTAAAGTTCACATAATTTTATATTTTGTGGTTAGAAATTGAAATTATGAGATAAAAAAAAATAATAGATGACGTTTCAAATTATTATGTTGGCTATTTGTGAACCGGATCCATGCTCTTTATTAAATTTATTTGTTTGGAGTCGATAATTTCGAATTAAAATAGAATAAAAATTGAAAAATTTAAGCAAATTATTATATAATCAATTATATAAAATAAAATCAAAAACACATAATATTTAAATAGCAAAAAATATATTCTTTTGCGAATTTTAATAAATTGATGTTAATTTCGAAAAATTCAGATTATACGAACGCACACCATTAGATGTACAGATAAAATGGCATCTTTGTTTTGACAATTACGTATGTGCCTACTCTCGTCCATTATAGCTTGCCCGATATTATTTTAATTTATGGAATCTTAAAAAAAATTATAATTGTTTTAATATTTCAATTGTTTTTAATGTTATTATTTTTAATTTACAATGGACATACCCACACCACCAAAAGGTGATTTAGACAATTTGTTGTTTAAATTCAATATTTATATTATTTATGAGTGACGAAAAAAAAAATCGATTATTGCCATTTATAATTTTTAGGTTAAAAATAATTTAAAATAATTTTTAATCTCTCGTCTTTGTTTTATTCAGATATACATCTGCGGACTATCATTGATAAAATGGCAGAATTTGTAGCAAGGAATGGTCCTGAATTTGAAATAATAACCAAAGCAAAACAGCAAGGAAATATAAGATTTTCATTTTTGTATGGTGGAGAATATTATCCATATTATCAGTGCAGAGTTATATCAGAACAAAATAGTAAGACTTACAAATTACACAATTTTTGGAATAGTTTTTTATGTTTATTTTGTTTAATGACGATGAAATATCTGCGTTATTTAAAATTGACGATTGTGTCAACTGTATGTTTTCTGACCAAAACATTTGTACTTATTGGTAGATAATTGAGTGCGATAATATTATTAAGTAATTTTTGCACATTTACAATCTTATGTAGAATAAACAAATATATGAACAGTGGTTGTAAATCACATTAAATATAATTTGGATAAATGAGTACCCATAACTCATAAAAATGGTTGTAAGCTATATGTGATCCTACACTAACGCGATATTTGTAGTGTATAAATACAGTATAATGCAATTGATAAATCATTCAACTTAAAATATTGTAAATTTGTTTTAATTTCTAGTTTAAAAAAGTAAAATATTTTTTGTGTCTTGTAAATTTTGTATGTCAATGTAAACTTTTTTTCTTAAAGAATTAAATATCGAAGTTTACTGTTATTTAAATTCAATCAAAGATTCGTAAATTGTCGGTGTAATTTCATGAATTAAGATCATAAATGGATTCTTAGACAATAATAGTAAATTTTCTATTATTAATTAAATGAAAATTGTAAAATAGTATAAAATTCATTAAGCCAGCAGTAAAAAGAAACTTATAATACACGATAGAACAAAAAAAAAAAATGTAAACAAATAAAATTAAATTAAACGTAGAATTAATTAGCGAGTTTACTTACAGTTTTGAAACAACAAGCCTCAATCTCACAGGCACAAAATACACAATCATCATCACCAACAATACCAGGCACAACTGTTACTAATCATCAAATACAAGGACTTCTTTCACAAATGTGGTCAACACCGATTGTAGGAAATCATACCGTTAATAACAATAATAATAATACATCATCGGTTTCTCCAATCATTAATAATCCACAAATTGAAGTAATAAATATGCAACAAATTACATTGCGTGATCAAATACGACAATCAGAACAAAATTTGTCAGCTCAACATGGGGTAATTATATAATACATTTTTTTTGTTTTTGTTTTTTGTTAAATATTAATTTTTAAATATGTATACTTAAATAAGTGGAATTTTGTTGCCTCGATATACTTTTTAATGAATTTAAAAAAAAAAACAATCGAATACAGTTTAAAAACTAGAAATATATCACATAATAAATCATTTTGTAATCGAACAGTAAGTGCAATTACTAAATAATGAACGTGTGACAAATATGAAATCATATAACATTGACCAATTAATAATATAATAATCAATTAGTCTTTTTGTTGTCATGGTCAACCATTTCACAGAGTCCTCAATTTATGTTGATATATGTATAACTCTTATTGTACTAACGTTCATAATCTGATCCTTTCAATTAAATCGATTCACACTAAATGTTACTGTTTTTTTAAAAAAAATGAGTTATTTGACGTGTCCACCGCAACTCTTTAAATTTACTATTACACAATATTTTATAACTAATAAATTTTTTCGGTAAGTAAATAGTTAAAATTAAAATTATATATGAATTTAAAAATACTATTATTATGTAATTTGTGAGAAGATTGTTGAATTTGTGAATTAAATTTAAATTTGATAATAATTTTTTAAAGGTATTACAAACACAGATTGATGAAGCTTTAACAAAGGCTCAACATGACTCAATAATGAAACAAGCAGAAGATTTTAATATTCAAATTGTTGAATTTGATGCGATACTTCAACCAATTATTGATTCTTGTACAAAAGATGGAATATCAACAGGTAAGATTTTTTTTTTTTTTTTTTGTTTTCATTAACGTCCTATGGTTAAGTTTTAATTTTTATAACTTGGAATTATTATTCAAGAAATCTATTCATATATTATATACTGATATTTATACAAATTACAATACTGGAAACACATTTTGTTACTGAACATTTTACATAATTTATGGTTTTTGGCGACTTATACGTTTTATATATTGTCAAGATTTCATTATTTTGTAGACAAAGTAATTGCGGCATATTTTAATGTATTCTGGGAATTACGTCAAAATATAATATTAACAAATGAAGAATCAAGAAAGAAACGTACTTTAAGTTGTATTTGATAGATAAAACAAA
The DNA here is from genome assembly GCA_027564355.1 of Penthetria funebris. Lineage (NCBI taxonomy): Eukaryota > Metazoa > Arthropoda > Insecta > Diptera > Pleciidae > Penthetria > Penthetria funebris. The sequence goes on along the minus strand of JANSTX010005558.1, from coordinate 18,893 downwards.
AAAAAAACAAATGTAAATAATTTTGTGGACATACGATATTTCGCATTAGCAATAATTAACAATTCGTCTCACTGTCGATCCCCTTATCGTATTATTTTACATCAATAGTCTTATACTTAAATACTTGATTTCTTTTTTTTTTATCAAAAAATATAATAGATTAAATAGATCTGAACACTCAAATTGTAAATAGCTAGGAACCAGTAATGTTAGTATCTTACATAAGCAAAGTGTATTAATTTGTAAACGAAATTTATTCATTTTGTTTGTCACTGCAGAACACACGACATAGATAACGATTTCGCTGGTTTTATGAAAATGTTCTACTAGATTGGAACACATTTGCAATCGCATTAAGACCAGGTGTTGAAAATGTTCTTGTTAATGATATTAAATGAAGATTTTTTGGGATTGGCAGATCTAGAGATTTGAACACTATTATTAGCCCCAAGAAATAATTTAATTAGATCGACCGAAACGTCAATGATATTGGCAGATATGCGCGCCTTATGCCATGCCATGCGAATTTAAAATCAAGATGATGTTGACTATTGATAAGCGAACTTTTCGACGTACTGGTAATTTACGAGTCATGTGTGCTGTTAACATAGGCGAAATGTGGTTGTTTTTTATATTAAGCAAATTTTATGACAGTATCTGCTGATAATGTTGGTATTATGTTCAATATTTCCTGTGACATGCTCGGATGTCGAACATATTTTCTATCTTATCATTGATTATTTAAATTAATGAATATATATAATTTATATGTCACCAAAATTGTGTAATTCTTTTTAGAGCAATATTTGTTTATTCTGTTTTCAACATTAGCATTACGTTTAGACATTTTATTACCGTTAGACAACGTATGATACTTTATCTTTTCAATTAAACTGTCTATAGAATGTACCTGATTAATTATAATTAAAGTTTATTTGTATTATACTATATTTTTTTTTATGCTGTCACTCATTTTGAAGAATTCGAATAGCTGAGAAAAGAAAAAAATTCGTCAAAATAGTGCTTTATTGTAACTTTTAAAAAAAAAAAAAAAACTCTAGTTTTTTCATAGGACAACCGTGTATTTGAGACGCACCGTTAGTTATCTCGATAGTAATAATAGGGTTGTAAGACAATCGAGTTCTTGTACATTATCTTACAGCGATAATATATAATTGTTACAGATAGCATATAAATCTTTGAGATAGATTAATTTTAAGATTATCATCATATTTAAATTAGAAATTGAAGGCAAAATCAATTATTCTCTTTTGATTTTTTATTTTTTATTTATTTATATAGTAATATTTAATAAAATATTAGTTTGTAAGTAAAATTCTAATTATTATTTCTTCATAAAGTGTTTACCTAAATAAATTTTTTTTTGTAATTAAATTTTAGGAAAAAACTGGATTTTACAGCATACATCTGATTCGGCAAAATGCAATGTTATTTTGCAATATCTTTTAAAGAAGTACGGTTTTTTTTTTTATAATTTAAAACAAAAAATGGTTAAAATTATTTTCTTTACAAACAAAAAAAAAAAAATTCTCGTTGTTGTTTAAAAGAGCAAAACAAAATGCAAAATCTTACTTTTATTTCTTATCGAAAATGCGGAGTCGTTAATTTGTATTTTTTTTTTTTATTTTTTATTTTGTTCGTTCGTTGTATTTCAGTATTTTTTTTAGGCTATAAATGTTTGTAAATTTATTTTAGGGCATTGGTTAATGGAGCACTATTTTCACAAAAATTACATCTAATATATTTAGTTAATGATGTACTTCATCATTGGTAAGTGATTAAGTTAAATTTAGTACTGCCATTATTATTTTCCTAACTTGAATCATTCATTCCATATGTATGTTGATGTATTTGTTGTTAAATAGTGGATGGTAAGTTTCTTTATCTTTAAAATGTTCTAAATGTAAAAATTTTCAATAATAATAATAATAAATAGTGGCAGCACTAATAATTAAAAATTTCATTAATTTCAATTAGAAAATGAGACAATTTGAATAAAATGAAATAAATTTTTTTAGTGTAAGGAAAAGAGCACAGGACTTAAAAAACAATCTTGAAAATATTGTCATACCAATGTTTTGCAGTGCACAAATCAGTAATATTTTCACTTATCATTAACGAAATAAATACATTATTATAGTTATTGATTTGTATTTTAGTTGCTACAGATGAACAAAAGGCTAAATTAACAAAATTACTGTCATTATGGGAATCAAAAACAAATTTTTTCGATGCTTGTGTTATTTCAAAATTAAGGTCACCAAATTCTTCAATGCAGGAATATAAAACAAATTTAATGAATACTCATTCAACGGCTGTTGGTTCAATGATTCATACGGCAAAAATTACATTTGAGAAGTAAGACTTTGAGTGCATTATTATAATTTAGAAATATAATATTTTACATAGAAGGGAGAGGAGGGCAGAAATTCTAAAATATGTACCGATTTATTCACGTTCAAATTGCATATTGGGTGTACGAAGAAGTGCAATTACTCTATAAAATAATTTGCCCATCATAGTTCAATATATTCTTTTATGACATAACATTATTTTACAGAGATGGGCAATTCAGTTACTTTTAAGTAACTACTCGCTCGCTAATTTTGCCCAAAGTAGTAATTTCTTTATAATTATTTATTATATTCATCTTATATCTAAGATGGTGATAAATAATGGAAAAATCATTGATTACGCAATTCAAATAATAACTTAAATAAATCACTAATAATGTATTGCTCCAAAATTATAACTATTTGAAATTTGCATCAGAATATTAAAAAAATATATTGTTAATAATTATTTCAGTTATAAGCAACAACATCAAGCTTTTATTCAACATGCTACACAACAAATTGCGATGTTAGAATCTCAAAAGAAAGCCATTGAACAACAATCAATTCCAAAATTAATGAATACGCAAATAGCACCAGTTGTGGATTCTATAATGGCATCGAATATTATTAACAATAGCAATAATAATAATATACACAACAATATAAAACAAATACCATCGTTATTACAAGCAAATCTAACTGAACGACCAATTCCGCCGCCACTAATGAGTCAAAATGTTTCAATGCCAAATATTAATTTACCACCACCACATCAGCAGCAACAGCAACAACAATTATCACCATATAACAATAATGATAGTGATAATAATAGTTTTCAGGTAAATAATTATTCGAAGTTTTGCGTTTTTTTTTTTTTTTTCATGAATATGAACTAAACGTACGCGTTTCAATTAAATTTAGTGCCAATTTCAGTTTCTGTATATTTACATCTCCCGTGGTTATATCATAATAAACATTAGCATATCTAAAATCTTATATCCTAACACCATATCGTAATAGGTCTTCCAAAATGTCTATTTCTTGTTTTGGTCTCCGCAATCAAAAGCTTATTCTCCTTAAACTAATTAAAAGCATGAATATTTCCATGGGTTTATGTGTACAGTCAAAATTAGTGCGTGCATCTGTTTCAAACGTTATCAGTTATAATAAACACCTTAATCAATGACATATCTTTTATCAGAGTAATTTAATATGTTTTTGAAACTATGACTATATAAAATTATTATTTTAAATTACATAATATCGGTTCCGTCTGCCCCATAAATAAATTACGTTTAAAATGAGTGATGCATACTAAGGCAAGTCTTTGATTCTCAACATCTAACTTTGACTTAATTTTGGTTTTTGCTATATTCAAGCATAGATACATGTTTCAAGTAATAGTTAGTTATTTTATTTTTAATTGATGATAAAATCGATTCATTATTCATAAAAAATTATAGTCCAAACAAAATTCTATCGGTTCCCTTAATTGATTTAAAAACAAAAATTCTTGGTTAAACGTGACGTGGTTATTTTAAAAATATTGAACATTTTTGTGATTTTTAGAATGAACTTACAGATAGTCAATATTGCATGCATTATCAAATCTGTATATGCGTTTGTTCTCTTACTATTGTGGGCATCGACAAACGACTCTTCAGGCAATATTATTTAGTTTTTTCTTAAATATACGCGTTTTATTTTCCTCAACAATGGAGATTTCTTTTCCTCAACAATGATTAATTTTTTGGCATTAAAATCACCAATAAAATTCCTATTTTTTTTTGATTTTTTAAATTTTAGAACCCAGAACCACCAGTATCTTTATTTACACAATCATCAAATAATGTGAATAACTGTGAAAATAACAGTAATGGTGCATCATTTGGTTTACCACCACCAAGTTTTTTTATACCAGATTTATCAAGGCCACCACCTGGATTTAGTACACCATCATCATCAGCAATCCAGCAGCAACAACAAACAACCGAGATAATTATCGAAGAAGTAAAACCAGCAGCACCGTATTATGAATTACCAGCTGGTTTAATGGTGCCGTTAATAAGACTTGAAGATTATGATTATAAATCATTAGATCCAGATGAATTACGTCTTCCACCACCAGCACCACCATCAGAGCGTTTAATTGGTGCAATTGAAGCATTTTATGCATTGCCAAGTCATGATAGGCCACGTGATGGGTATGTTAATCACACAATTTATGTTTCTTCTTTAATTTATTTACATTTTTTTTCTTAAATTATTATTTAATTTTCTTTGAAAATGTATTAGCGATGGATGGGAAAAGTTAGGTCTTTATGAATATTATAAAGTTAAAAATGCTGCAAAAAAAACGAAAGAAGATGAAATTTCACAAGGATTACGGAAAAAATCTAAATCGCCTTCACCAATTTTAATTGAAATTCCAAAACCCAAAAAAACCAATAAAAGATGTTACAGGTAAAGAAAATTAATATTACATAGAAGTTGGTAAATTTGATCGCAATATATTTATATAATAATATAGATCAAAAAGTAAAAGTAGATCAAGATCACGTTCAAAAACTCCACAAGAGTCTAATAGAAGAAATCGTCGATCAACGAGACGTTCAAGATCACCAAATAAAATATCAGTAAATAGTCCATTGATGGACTTGCCAAAACACGACAGAGATCGAGATCGTAGTGATAGAAATAATGATAGAGATCGTAATCGTGACCGTGATCGTGATAGGGAACGCAAAAGAGATAGAGATCGTGATAGGGAACGTGTGTCATCTATGTCACCACCACCAAGTTTTTTGTAAGTTTTGTAATTTTTAATTTGTAATATAATATATAAGTTGTAATATGTATACATTTATATATTTAAAATTATTAGTGGTGGTAATTATCATAAATCATCAAATGAATATATTGAAGAAACAAATAAGGGACATCAAATGCTTATGAAAATGGGATGGGGCGGTTCAGGTACTGGTTTGGGTGCACAAGGTCAAGGGATTGATATACCAATATCAGGTGGAGAAGTTCGCGATAAACAGAATCAATTTAAGGTAAATAAACATTTTATTCAGTATGTTATTTGTAGTTTGATACATTTTTAAAATGAGTTGTTACAATAATTGAATTTATCTCATTCTATATCAATTTTATTTAACATTAAAAAATATGTAATGATTTTTTTTTTTTCTCAAATGTCTGTCCGTATCGTTCATTTGAAAGCCTTTAATATCACAGTATTATGGCGATTAATCTACAATGGCTACAAATACTCTTCGTAACTACAATAGTCATACTAAGGTCAACCCAAAAGTTTTTTCTTTTTGTCCACAAAATTTTATTTACTTTTTGAAAATAGTTGCCTTAACCAATTATTAAATCACATTCAGAAGTTGGTATTGCCAAAACTGTATTTTAAGCGTTAAAAACGCTGACCACAAAATGTATGCTTAATAACCGGGAACAGATAGATGTAATTAGGTGATAGGTCGTTTTCTTTTTTGCACGAACAATTTTTGTGGGTTTCGCTACATTTTTGCTCAACACAATCTATCGCTTCATCCTTCCGTTTTTTTTTTTTTTTTTTTTTGATGTACTACGACGAAAACACTATGAAATCTAATTTTGTTGTAATTCTTTTTTGAATAATTTTTGTTTTATATTATTAATTTTACAGGGTGTTGGTATCAATTTAAATGATCCATATGAAAACTTTAGAAAGAATAAAGGTGCTGCCTTTATTCATAGAATGCGTGCAAGGGATAATGATAGAAAAAAGTAATTTAAGTTTAAACGTAAAATTTATATTTAAAGATATAATAAACATTTATATTATTAATAAGAAGTCTAACAAAATGAAGAGAATAAGAAATAAGGGAAACAAACAATTGTGAATTCCATTAATTTGCGACAACAAAAAAAAAAAAAAATGAAATACAAATAAATGTATTTTACAATTTATTGTTTTTATAATAAAAATTTACAAATTAACAAAATGTTTTCCACACTGAAATGTTCACAGAAACGCTCATGTATTATAAATAGTATGTAGTAAATCACAATCGCATGTTTTATACTTTAATTTAATTTAATTTTTTTTATATTTTAAAATTAGCAATTGGTAGTAAAAGATCGTGAACAAAAAAATGTTACGTTATCCGATGACGGTCTGAATTAGTATCCTTGCTGCACACCGATAAGTTGAATTCCAAATCTCGAAGGTGGTTGTCGGGAACAAAGTTTTAAAATCAAGGTGACACTACTTACACAGAGCAAATAACAATTTGTAAAAACGTCAACAAAAAGTTAAACTGGCATACCTGTATATTTTATACCCTTCAGATTGAACATATTATTTAAGAGTTTATATCAATACCAGCAAGGTAGCTGTGTATATCTGTAACTCATTTTTTGTAAAACTCTACAATTACAGTTCGATGGTTTCACATTATAAATACTTGATTAAAATAATTTGGATAATAGAAAAAATTATCATCTAAACACAGAGCGGTAAGATGTATAGTGATTGGAAATTAAAGTTTTGACTAGACATCGTAATTAATGGTGGTTATTAGTAGCAATGAAATTATAGTGGTTTTGATAACCACAATGTGTTGAAAAAGGGTTATTACTTATTTGTGTGTGTGTGTATATATAACAACTTGAGACGTGACGTTAAAACATTAATCATTAATAAAATAGCATGTCACTAATGAGCACAATTGATGAATATAACACCAGAATTTGTAATGTGGAATGATTGGTGATAGCTTTTTTTTTTATATATAGATACGTTCCGGTGTATTTTATGCTGAAATTAGTTAAAAAATTAATAAATAAACGTATCCTTTACAACACCTACATAAAAAACCTCAACAACATCTAGAGACAGAGAATTTTTTAACAGTAGAAGTTCCTGATGTAATGTTAAACTAGAATATGTTATAAGTTATTGAATCAGGCCTACTAAATACCCATAAACGAAAAACCCCGGCCCGAACACCAGAGTGGTACCGGTCAAATCCTTTTAATTTGTAAAAAAAAACAAACAGTACTTCGAGCAACACCACAAAATGTTAAAAAAAAAAAAAAAAAAAAAAAAAACATCGAAAATCAAATACACACGCCAATCTGAATGTTATGTCAGAATGAATATTATGTCAAAATAGAAAGTTTTCAGTAAAAATAAAAACTAACTAAATTTCTAAGAGTTTGAGGACTAAAAAAAAAAGAAAGTAATAATGGATTATATTCAAGAAGCAATATTCCTAGGTTTGGATACATTAATTCTTGGCATATGTTTAAAAGAATATTATAATTATAAACATATTGTGAAGGCACTAAAGGTTTGTATTGTATTATTTCATATTAAATCCTTTAAATTATAGATGATAAATAGTTAAATACTTTTGATGAAACTAGTAATGTTAGTCGGTTCATTATAAAGGAATATAAACGTAAATATGTGTAAACCACTTATTCACAAAGTACATATAGATAAGTCGGAACAAAAAGGATACAACAAAAAACATCACTTTCAAGTTTATTGATAACATTAAAATTTTAATTTAACATTTTTAATTTAATAAATATTTAAGGGTGCACCTCAATTTGCAATAGATAATAATCTTAAGAATTATATTGAAAAATTGCCTGACAAAAAGATTCCATATGGAGTTATCAGAGGAACAATTAAACCAATTGGAGCTCCACTCAAAAGTGTTATGTCACCATCAGTAACTGGTGTTTTGCAAATTATTAAATTAAGGTAAAAATCCATTAATTTTAATAACTATAGAAATAAAAAAAACCAAATTATATATGAACTCTGTTTATATAATTTTGATTTTATTATAATTTTTTAGTGAACATCGTAATGCCAGAGGATTTGCCGGTTTTTGGACCGAACAACGTAAATTATTACATGTTTCATCGAATGAAGTGCCATTTACTGTATCAAATGGTAATATTGGTGTTGAAATTATTGATGGGCTATCAGCAGAAATAGTCGGTTAGTTGTGTATAGTCATAACATTTATTATTCACATGTATAATACATTAATGTCTACTTTTACTCTTTGATAAATATCATTTATTATACAGATTTAGATATAGTTCATGATAATTATGAACCGACAAGTTTATCTATCTTTGATAATATTTTTGGTTTTGTATCCGGTGTACGACAACGTGGATTACAAACAACTGAAGAAATTTTACGTGATGGTAATTTTATAACAGGTAAAAAAAAAAAAAAAAAAGAAAAAAAAACAGAAAATAACGAAATCCATTAAAATATTTACACTTTATTTAATTCATTTTAGCAATTGGTGAAATTGAAGTTGATGGTAATAATATTCGATTGCAATCATCAAATATTGCACCGATGTTTTTAACAACAGCAACAAAAAATACACTTTTGAAAAAATTTGAAGATGCAAAATCATCTATGATGTAAGTTATTATTTTTATGTATAATTTATTTATGTTTATGTATTATTTTAATTTATAATTTAATATGTTTTAATTGTGATTTGTTTCTTTTTTTATTATCCAATATTAGGTTTAAAATATTTGTTTGTAGTACAATTTCAATAGTATTAATTGGTGTAATTGCAAGAAAATTTTATTTAAAACGAAAGCAAATGAGAGAAGAAGCTCAATTAAAATTAACATTAGAAGAATCTCGTAAAGAGAGACGTGCAAAATCAAGACAATTAACATTAACTGATGATCAACGGTGTGTTGTTTGTTGTTCAAATCCAAAAGAAGTATTATTTTTTGTTATATACAAATTTGTTTAATTTTCAAATAATTTATATTTAATTATTAATATATAAATAATATCGATTAGGTTATTTGTTTACCATGTGGTCATGTTTGTCTGTGCGAGGATTGTTCTGGTAAAATTAAAATTTCATGTCCTGTATGTCGAACGAAAATTGTTACAAAAGCAGCGGCTTTTATTGTTTAAAGTGGAAAATGACATGATAAATCATAATAAGTATATATGTACGTTTTTTGGTACATATATTAAATTTAGTTATTAATTTTCATATATTATTATTTTATATATTTTATTTGCAATAAATGAAAACAATAAATTGTTGCTATATTACCGGATGTAATGAATGCAAATTGATAAATAATTATTCTTATTGTTTTATTTTAATTTAAAATACCCATAATATTATTTACTAACGTTTGTTCAACTAGAAAAATTGCTATAGTAAGAATTTAAGCGATGCTTAATAAGCATTTTAATTTTAAATAGCATGATTATTGTTACACATATAATACAAATAATGTCTCTAATTTTTATAAACTAGAATTTTAAAGATAGATAAGAATAATTGGCATCAAAAAAAAACTATTTTAAAATTAAATAAATTTAACATCTAATTTCCATTAAATATGAACATTTAAATTTAGCGCTTAATTAAAATTATAAAGTCAAACCGAATGAAATAACCGCACACAAAGGACTAGACTTTCATTTCGATTTGATGTTTTATCTTATTACATTAAACATAACCACACACAAAAACAGTGATAGAAATAAACAAAATTTTAAACTCGAAAATATATTAATAAATACAAAGTACATAATTTGATGTATTTGAATATAAAATAATAAATAAAATGGAAGAGGATACAATTGTTTCTACAAGTAAAACATTGAATTTTGAGGATAAAAAAAAACTTCTGTTTGAATCACTTTCATCAGCTGAAGAATGTATAAAAGGCACAATTTTGGAACAAAAGAATAAGGATACAAAAAATTCAAAATCTTGTCAAATAATCAGTAATATCAATAAAAAACCACAATTTATGGTAGAGCGATTCTTGGGCAAAGAAAGTATTTTCAAACGTCCTGCAGCACCCATTGAAAAATGTTTAAAACCTCGACGTACACCTGATTATCAGGTATTTTCTTTATATTATTATAATAAAATCATATATATTTTTAAAATAAATTATCTAGATAAATCCACACAAATGGAAAAAGTATTCACTCTCTGATGTTGACACATCTGATTATACAAATACATCAGCTGCATTTAAATTTCTAGAAGAACTTGAACTACGAAAACAAATTGAAATTACTGATAGTGATGATCGAAATGAAGAGGTCATGGATACTACATATGATATTCAACTTATATGTAAATCTAATGATGCATATAAAAAACTTGCATTTAATAAATCAACACATTTAAAAAAAGATTTAAATTACGATGATGATAAAATTGATAAGTCTATTCTAAAAGGATCTAAAGTTTTGATGCCAGAATATGTTGTTGGTGAAAAAAAGGTACAAAAATTAAAGAAAAGAAAGTCTAATTTAAAAGAAACATATAGTAATATTGGTAAATCATTAAGATTAGATCATCTTCATGAAGATGAAGAGGATGAATAATAATTGAAATGTATTTTGTAATTTAAAAATATTGTTGTAAAATATTCATTGGTTTTGTGTAAAAACAAGAAAGACACTTGTTTCACAATATATTCAATATAAACTAAATAATCTTTTAAAAATTTGATAAAATGTTTAAATATAATAAATAACTTACATTTACAATTGGTTGTATGTTGAAAATACGTGTGCCGATATGTATGGTAAACTATTGTTGTTCTTCAAGTATCGAAAATCAGTAGTAGCACTTGAAAATCCATTTATTATTATACACAAAATATTACTGTAGCAATGTTATACTTAATCTTTGTATCACTTTGTATGATTAATTTAAACACTAATTACTCACACCGACCGATTTATGATTATAGAACAATTTGTTAAACAACCTTAACAGCTGCTTTGATGAGAGTAAACATCAAAAACGATTATCATCTTAATCTTTATTACGCACGGTGAACATAATACGGTGGTATCAACACATTGATTATAATTTCTAGTCAACACCTATATACTTCATTCCACATCTCTTACAAATGCTGCTACTGCTATCAATTTCTCTCAAATTATGTGAAATTAGTATTGACTGTCACAACCAGTATTTAGCATTTTATGGCGGAACACCTACTACGCTGTTTGTAATAACTTTCCAAACATATTTATATTTATTTATCGACTTCAGGACGGGCATATGTATAATTGACGAATTGCCAAACTGCAAAATATATCTCACTATAGTTTCTTCAGACATAAATGTTGTCGGTAAAGTTAACATATCTTCAAGTCAATTACAACCCATATCATACCATGTGACAATAGTCTTTCCGGCTTTATCACAATCCAATGAAAGATGAATAAGAAGAATGAGTGACAATAAAATAAATCCCTGTTTAACACATATTGATAACGCACAAGCATTCCATGATGCAAATTGAACTGTACTGTTGGTTACGATAAAGACAACGGATCACTTGTTCATTAATTTGTACCTCATTTCATATATATATATATATAGATTTAAAGAATTGTTTACATCATAATAAAATCGAGAATGTCGAATGTTTGTTTGAAGTTGACGAACAGCACACATATAATGGTATTTACCATTTGATATCGCTGGTTCAACTATGTATGTTGGCGTCTTTATGTGATGCATTTGCGATCTATTAGGTCTAAAAGCAATCTATGTATGCAACGATTACTTACAAGACTGACTTCATTGTACATAATAATTATAACAAACATGTGTGTAAACTGTTTAATCCAATTATTCCAACACACAACTTAAATTTATCCTTTTGTCACCATTACTGGTTTGAATTGGACTGTAGGTTTTCATCATATTATCCCGCTAAATGCTTTTTCCAATCTTTTTCATCAATTGATCACTATGTTATTGTATAGACTCTGTACATCTCTTACATTATGAGCGATTTGTGTTTGTATTTTATGTTTCTTTTTTGCACTATAAAATTCTATGTATCACATTACTGATAATTTGATGAACATCATGAAATTTTCACTATAATTTGTTACAATACATTTTTGTAAATATGCCTCAATGTTGTCAATCACTTTTATGTAATGGGCAATTTATCAGCAAATAGTTTTCTTATATAATATCATTATTCAGTTGAACAATTTTTGCAATTTTCTTACCACATTTATATATTCATTAATATAAGTTGGCGCCTTTTTATTAACTGTACAAGCGCATTATGTTGTTGTACATTAGTAGAGTATTTTTAGCGGCATCGCTACGCTTGAGGTGAGGTTTTTTTTTTTTTTTTGTACAAAATACTATAGACGATATATTAATTAAGTATAGGATTTCATTAAATAAATATTAAAGGAATAAAACACTAATTTTTTAACATAAAAACATTTATATTTGACCCGAACCGAACTAAACGAACAAACACACTTCTGTCTGTTAAAAACAACAATGTAGTAAATTAAAAATCTAGTACCCTTGTATACATTGAACATAAATTTTAAGAAGAAGATGTTTGTAGTTGGAAAATTGAACGTATACATTTAAAAGTGAAAAAAAAAAAAAAATGGTGCTGGTTGACATGTCATCTACCTACATATAAATAAAATAAAATTTAGGAATGATATGAATATTCAAGAAATTTTGTTAGCTGCATTTTCAATTATTTCTGCACTTTTTATAGTCTTCGTGGTAGTTTGCTTAGGTAATTTATCAATCAATAAGTTTTTTATTATTAATATTTTTTTTTGTTAAAAAAATTGCCTTTGTTTAATAAAATGTGTTTACTTTTTTCTTTTCATTTCTTTCATTTCCTATAATAATGTAGAAAATTGTGATTTATTTGATATAATCTATTTTTTCTGTTAATTTATCTATGTTATTTAATTAAATTCAATGTTAGATTAGAGACTTAAAAAAATTGTTCATGTTTAAATGTAACTTAACCTATATCAAGATAAGAAAATATTGTAAAAATGTGTGTAGAAATTAGTGCAACCAAAATAGTTTTGTTTTAAATTAATTTCAATGAGTTGAGTAAATCTATAGTTAATTATTATCACCCATATTGAGTAGGTTTTGTGTTAGTAAGAAACATTAGATATTACATGCATATTTACATTAAATACATAAGAAGCCTCTGCGCATCATCCATCTACTTTAGTAGTCACTCCGCAGTCTTATTAACGTTCCCTCTTTAAATACTATATATGTGTATTGCAGAGATATACTCGTGATCTCTGCAGTAAAATATGTCAGTTGTATTTCATTTATATTTTTAAATTCTATCCACGACAATCTGATGTTGTCTTAAGCGTTAGATTCTATTTATTTACACCACTATAAAGTTCGGGTAACATTCACGTATAGTCTTATACATTACAATCATTTATACATTTCTATTTAAAAAATAATATCTAAAATATTAATAGAATTTTTCATCATTTTAGGTTGGTATTTAGTTTGGAAATTATTCTTATCGAGATTTAAATTAGTCAGAGAAATTCTTGGACACATAAATGATAATTCACCAATAAAAAGTGAAAATAATATAAATAATAAGTCACAAAAATTGAAAAAAGTA
>JANSTX010005547.1:0-20665 GCA_027564355.1 Penthetria funebris | reverse complement strand
TATACGAGATCTGGAAAGTGGCAAATGCCATCATATCACAAATTCAAGTTTCTGTCATTCATATATTTCATTCGAATTCCTATAGTAGAACATTACTGTGATCCCAAGTTGTGAGTAATCCATTATTTTCATTCTTTATTTTTTTTTTTTATGCAACAAGTTGTTTACAATAAATTTTTTGAAAAAGAAATTAATTAATTGTTCTAATTAATATTTTTTGAATTCCTTCTCATGGAATCTTTAGCGTAACCGGAGACAGACTCACATTTGTGCGTGCCATGCGATGCATTCATTAGATGACTTGATGTCATTATCCGCGTCAATGGTGGCCATATTGTACAGTACGTTGTTTTTTAATTTAATATATTTTCAACATTGTCCAATTGAAAATATTCATAAAATTGTCCAAATGAAAATATTCACAATTGACAATTTTAATTGGTAACTCTTCGAGTGACGGACCCTATAATTTGATTCCTATATATATTTTTTGAGTATTGAGTGAACAACAACAATAGTTCAAGCAACACAAATCTTTGTAAATTGCTAAGAATATCAATAAAATATTTTATAAAAACTTGCAGCAGCAGCCCTCATCAATTATTATATCCATTTTTTTATATTGATATGTGATATATATAAAAGATAAACAAGTGAAGGTGACATCAGGCAAGTTTTTTTTCCCATTTTTTCCATTTGTAATTTAAAACAAAACACTTTCATAGACAAACAACTTTGATTTGTTCAAAAATGATAGATGATTATGGTACATTTTTTAAGCACTTGAAAATCTGGATGTTGTTAAGAATGTAAAAAATAAAAAATGAAATACATTTATACTTTTATACTGTGTCATCATTGAATTCATAGTTAAATCGATTAAATTCGTACATTTAAAATTAATGCTTTAAAACTAATGTGCCTGAATTTGTCGACCATAGCGATAATGTACGTGAATGTAGTGGGTTAAGAAACAGTTTTGAAATTAAGTATACCTGAAAAATGCTAATAATAAACACCTTATCAAAGACAATTTTCCGAAAACGTACTTGTAAGTTTTGTCGGCCTTAATTGCATCGTAATTTATTGTTGATGTGTTCAAAAGTTTCACAAAGAAATTCTTTTCTATCTTAGAGATACTTCGTAATTATAAAACAACATCTTGTTCAGATAATTTTATCTCACTTGTTATGTTCACCGCTTAAAGAATAGAAAATGTATCATTTATTTATTGTTTACGATAAATTTTTTGAAGCTTTATGAAAACAACGACAAATATATATAATTTAACGAGTAAATATGAATTTTGTTTTAAAAGTAAGATAATGTAAAAATGTAAGAAATTTAATTACAATAAGTCCAGTATAAGGTTTGTGATGGTATTTGTGTATATTATGAATTATTTTTTAATGCAAATTTTTGTCGTGAAACTTAAAGTTTAAACTCTGTTGAACCATTTCTGTGGAGATGCTTCGCTTTTTCGCAGCATACATAAGGCTGCTGTGCATGCAGTTACTATCAACCTTATCAGAAATTATGTCTAAAAGTCCAAGAGAATTGTTGGCATTTATTATAATGTTACTAACTTGCATTAAACGGTAACTACTTACATGTAGAATTTGCAGAATTTGTATCCGATTTTTCGAGTTTGTGGTATCAAGACGACCAACATGATAATTAGGGTTCGTCTTTAGTTTGGACAAACCTGCTCTTAACCACTATATAGTAGTTTTTTCAAAACTTTATTGGAATAATGTATATCGAGGAGTGTACTGTCTTCACTCAGTTCATTGACATTTTCTGGAATTCATATTTTCAAAGATAAGTATTAATTTATGGGATTTATCATTTTTCGAAATTGTTGTTTATCAATATTATACATATAAATAAAATATATTCAATCATATGTATATTTAATATTGGTCTACTTAAGTTTAACATGTATTGATTTTTCCATAAATTATGTTTCATATTTCCATCCCATTAACCATTGCACAATCAAACAGATTATTTGGCTTATAACTAAAATTTGTACATGCAATTTGATTTATGAAGCAATTGTATTTGATGGTTCTTTTTTCTGGCTGCCTATATAATTTATTGAATAATGATAAATAATTTATGTATTTTAGCTGCGAAAATTACAAAAAACTATATAATGTATAAAATCTGAATTGTAATTAATTAAATATAATATCGATATTACAAGTATATATTATATATGCTAGAATTCTCGATATTCGTATTGAACTAATTTCTTAAACGATCGATGTTTCTGTACGTTCCCTCTATATTCTGTCTAGTTTTCACGCACGGTCTAAATTTGCAACCAGGTGAAAACATTGGTTATTCACCTTAATCTTTACGCTTTGTGGTATGATACATAGAACTTGGGCAGTTAAGAGCGTCATAGGTATTAAATTTTTAGGATAGTTTTAGTAATTACTGAATTACTGCCGTCTGTCATTTTTATTGAGAGGACCGACAAAAATAGTAACCATCGTTGTGTCCACCGTTCTATCAATTACACTTATCTTAACAGTCCGGTAATAATAATAGCCTTCAGAGTTAGTTTTTATATAGATGAGTTTATTGGTGCATAATTGTTATCATTATAGACGTTAAAATTAAATCTAAAAGTTTCTGACTGATGGTATATATATGAAGATTGTCGTTTTTTCTACTTGCTAGCTTAATTGCATTTTAGAAACTGGCTCTGTATTTTCAGATAGAATAATATGTCATAAATGATACTTCATATTTGTTATCAAAGTACTTATTTGAGTACTAACAAGTGTAACGAATTTTGTTATAGGACTATCGGATGATCACTATAGTGATTAATATGATAATTCTGATTTAATATTCTTAAAAATGATCATTACGTTCAGGGAAGGAATTAAAGCACTTTTATACCCATTGTACATTTTATGTAAATATTGAATTCTTTTTAATTTAATAATACGAGTATATGGTCATGGTCATTATAAATACTCTTCAATGAATAAATGTTGAGAATGCTAAGAAAAATATTCCCATATGTAATTATCATAGAATTGAAGAAGTGTATATTTAAATATTCGTTTAGATAGATGTTATAACCCAAACCATAGGTTTTTATATATGAGTTCTTTTTCTATGCCACATCGATCGATCATTAATCAAAATCGTAGTTGCAATGAAATTATACAACAAAAAAATTCCTTAAAATTAGATATTATATGATGGCGCCTATTTACATGATGTTTGACATCAAATTAAATCGAAGACGACCAAATTTTTTATCTTTCATGTTCAACTGTGCCCATGTCAAATTAAAAACATTTGACTCTTCATTGACGATTATTTTTAGTAGTCTTTTTTGGTGTTATTTTTTATTTTTATTCATTTTTTTTATTCTTCTTTTGGATCTTTTCACATAAAAAATCATTTAATTATATCGATAGTTGTCGTATTTGTTCAGTGAATGAGAAACCAAGTAACACAGAGAAGAATCTTTTGACAACCTATTAATGGTTGGATTGTATATGCTTATTTATTTATAATAAATGTTTTAAGACGTTTCCAATTGAGTTTTGCGATGGACCATGAATAGTATAGGATTATATAGCCTGCGACAGGTTGAAATGATATGAGTTTTGAATGTAAGATAATAATAAGAAGAAAAAACAACAACCATAACACGATCGGTACAACTGAAAATCTGTCGCGACATTTTGGTTGAATTTTGATACAGTTGTTTGATAGCTGAAGATAAATCTTTGAAATTTTTGATTGTTTTTATTTTATATCATTTTTTTTTTTTTATTTAATTTTTAAGGAATTCTGACTTTAGTATTTGTATTTTTCCTTTTCGTTTTTCGTTTCTTTGATGACATTTTTATAGCTATATGAATCTAATTTGTACAGCAGCTACAGGTATATAAATCTTTCAGAGGCGATCTTAAATACCTTGTCTACTGCATGAAAACAAAATTAAATTATATAAATTTGCAAAATTTAATGAAACAATGCTTAGTTTTATAATATACGAATATTGACTAATATGGTTCTATTTTAAAGTAACAATTATTACAGGTTACTATAATTATAATTAATTTATCTTAAGGTATTTTACATTAATAATTTGATAGTGTTTTATAAGTGCTGACATAAAAGTGATTGAAAAATAAATGAATAACTACTATTTTTTATGCTATCTGAGCATAATCTACACTTCACTCCACAATTGTCCACCATTATCAACTTGTTCAATTATTCGATACATTATTTCCGGGCGGCCATCTTATCTGATACCCTAAGAATTTCAGTGCCAACAGTTTGTTAATAAAGTATACATACTGACGGAAACTTGAACTTGTGAGGATTATTAAAAAAGATGCAATATTAGATTTCGTGAAGTTTCGTGTGTTGAATAATTCCAAACTCAACATAATTCGTTTTTATTTTACTACGCACTATTGCCACAACCCACTCAACATCTCGAATAATTTACGCTCCTTTTGTATACGTGATTCGACAACTCCTTCAGTATCAATGTCAATTGTCAAATAAATAACCAAAGATTGAAAGCCTTCAATATTTGTTTTATTATTCCCATCATAATTTCATAATATTTCACTATAAATTACTATCTAAAGATTATTGTTCCCTATAGGTACATAATTTTTAGAAATATTGTTATATGTTTCACGATTTTATGATCAGATATTGTAAGACGTGGAGTAATGGTTTAGATGATGATGATGATGATGATGAAGACTTTCTCTTACCAGCAATAAAACTACGTTGTTACTATATTGACTTGACTTACCAGAGATCAATTTTCCTTTCATCAAATCCATTCCAACACCAAACTAGATATCTTTAACTTTACACACAACTCTAATTATTAAAATTTTTGACGGACCAACAACACGTTTCACAAAATAATGGAAACTAATACAGCCGTCAAATTAACATCATTATATCACACAGGTCTTGTACCATAGCCTTTTCCGCGTAATGATCATATAAGGTGATCATAATGGTTATTCGAATTTTTTCAATGAAAGTATACCACGGGCTGACGAGTAATGAATTAGAACTGTAACTGAGAAGAAAAATCAATAAATCTAGATTTGTGTAAATGAAGTAAAAACATACAATACATGTAATAAACTGTAGGCGAAGCGTATCATACCGTTAATAGCAACCAGACACAGGCATGTCTAAAAAGTGTCAAGTGTTGTTTGAGATATAATATAAACAATCGTAAATACGTTGCATTTCTATTAGAAAACTTTTATAGTTTATGAGAATATGGACCATGACGGTATGAAAGTTATTTGAATTAAGTACTCATACTGTTAGTAATGTCGAAATAATTAAATGGGTTGTATATAGAGATGAAGAGGTGATTATAGTCTTACGTAACCCCAACAGATGTGTTACCCATTACTCAGAGTATATTAACTGTATTTTTTGTTGGTCAGTTAAGACATTTGGATGATAAGGGTCATACAATCATGAATAGTGATTTTATAGATTGAAATGCATTTATTATATTGTTTTATGTTGTATACCAGCTCGTGTCGTTGTCCGCAATCTTGATGATAATAAATTAATGTACCGTTATTGTCATAACGTCTTCCAAATTGATCCAAATTATAGAGGCTCATTGGATGTCTGAATTCTATGGTTATTTGGTTCATCGAATCTAATGCAACTTGTTCCATATCGCCAAAGTAAAGACTTCAGACAATACACTGTAGTGATTTGCAGTAAATGTGGGTAGGTTCCTGTAATTATTATGTGCATAGGTTTTTGTAAGTATTTCGATAAAAAGTGTATGTAAGATATGCATATATATATAAATATATATATACTCGTAAATCTGAAAATGCATTTTTTAATATGTGTGCATGTATTTAAAAATTAATAACCGTAAAATGGCGATAGTACTCGTCTATTTTTGATTGGCACAATCAAAAGGCAATCATGACCAATAAATGCCATATATTTACATATCCTTTAAAATATTTATAGTGGATAATATAGAATATATGAATGGAATCCTGAATTCATTTAAGTATTGTTAATTTATTGAAGTTTTCTTTCAACCTCGACATTCATAAGAAAAAAACATTCAAAATATTATGGTAAATGGTACGAGTAAAATATTGTATTATGCATATTATGCATATACAGCTAAAATCCTGTATTTATGAATTTCCGTTTTATTTTTCTTTTGATATGCATTTAAAGGAAATGCATTCTCGTTGGGTTTCCAATTCAGATTAAATGCATACAGGTAAAGTGAAATGTATGGTATTTTTTTATTTTTTTTTTAAAAACTACTCGTACTATTTTACAGTGAAGAAATTTATGAAGAGTATTGTGTTTAGTTGGCTGCATTTACAAAGTTCATATGAATTCCGTTCTTTTAAATTAGTATATTTATTCAAAATACACAAGCCTGGTATTGGTTTTTGAATATACAAGAAAATGTAATACGATAATTAAAAAAAAACATATAGTTAATTGAAGTGCAATTAATAAATTCTGGGAGAGATGAACCTATAGGTCTTCAAACTTGTTGTCATATATCTTTCCATTATTGTCCGAACGTATTCATTGAGTATTTTATTCTATATGGTAGCTTGTATCTTCACATCTAACTGGTCTTCTGTCACATTGTACGTATTTTATTGAGGCTTTCAGAGCAATACCTAATCTTGTCTTCTGCGACTGCGGTCATTAAGCGAAGAGTTTAGGTTTCCATAATACAAATTATCTTTATTTGATGTGAAGATATTGAGAACCAAGGGGTGACTGCGTTTGTTATTAATGACAAATAAGTTGTTTATAACAGATAATTAACCCATTTACTAATTTTCTTAAAGTATCCACCAATACTCATCGTAACAAATATTTTAATGTTTTATTAGATTAGATTAATTGGAAATAGGGTTACCAGAGCACTGCGACCAAATAGCTTATTGTGCACCTCCGTTCTACTGATTTCAGTGTTACTGTCGCTAAACTAAAGCACATCTTATAGACCTATTTCTTCCAATAAATTCAGGGTCTGAGGGGGGTTTAGGGATGATAACTCCTCAATACTTTCATAAAGAATGTGCATAGGAGTGAAGGAGTAACTTCCTCATCAGTGCAGTACCTACACTGACCATTCTATTCCATATCAATCTATCTCAGGTGACTCTTTACGTGGCCTCGTAAGGATACACCCTTAGGTGGACTATCATTTATTGATTAGTCTGCATAAGTGTTTAAAATGAAGCATATATACGTATTCTTATACTGGTATTTTACAAGTAAAAAAAAAACGCACTTAAAATGAATTTAAGAGAAATAAGAACAAAACTCAAAATGCAACATGCATTTAATTTTGCAAAACATAAGGAAAAAATTACTTAAAACGCGACATAAAAAGATTTTATAGCTGCGCGCGTTAGAAAAATGAATGTATAATGATCTCTTTGAATTTCGGCAAAAACTATGGCGTCTGGCGCCGGCGCTACATTTATCATCAGTTTTTTTGTATTTCTTTGATTCAACATTTTATATCCCTTTGTCGAAAATTGTACTTTGTGTGTTTTGTATCTTTTAAGGTTCTAACCTTTTGCTCTTGTTTATATGCAATTTAATTTTATTTTTATCATTTTATACGCGCGTAGAAATTACATAATTTTTTATTTATAATATAATATTTTTTTTATATGAATGTCAAATGAATGTCTGGTCTTTTAAGAAATGCCGCTAAAGATTTAGTCTAAAATGCAAAATTTTTATTTTACTGTGTGTTTAGTTACACTATATAATATTGCAAACTCTTTGAAAACCTTTAGATTACGTAACCTTTCAAACAGTCAAGTTTATAATAGGACACACTTGAACCTGTGTACCGGAAATGTGTTGTGTGATTTTAAGTTTAATAAATATATGGGAAAAAGTTGTCTTGATACAAACTTCGGCTATATCCTTTCAACTACATATAGTGATAATTTCACATAGTTTAGGTCTTTTAGAGAAATAAATAACAGGCGGATTGATAATATATGATATATTTTTCTTACTACACATGTTACTACATTAATTTAGAAAGAGCATAGAATGAATTTGTAAAATATAAATATTGGAATTTTTTTTAGTTGACCTCTTAGAGTAATTATTGTCTGAAAATTTTGTCGATGATATCTATTAGAATTCATTGCATTTTGAATAGACGCGTGATTAGCTACAGCATCCCGTCTGTGTCATAGGGAAGCCTGAATTTAACTTTCACTTTTATTTTGCATTTTGTTTGCATGCAATTTTTGATTAGACCAATCTAACTTTGTGCTTGTACTGTTAGGATGTGTTGTATTTGTCAACTCACGGGTTGCTGAGGAAAAAAAGGTCAATTACAAAAAAAAAAAACAAACTAGAAACGAAAAAAGTTGAACTGAGGTAGTTTTTGATATGCTGCGTCTTTTCGATACCAGCATGATTCATATATCGTCACACAGTGATAAAATATACATCTTCCACCAAAAATTTTCTTTCAACACTAGTTGTGTATATTATTCTGCCGTCCTCTGTTTATGTCAACGAATGTCTCCTATATTTTTCTATGATGTTATATATAATTATAATGTATGCATAATCTGCATAGCATTATATAACACTAAATCCATGAGTGTGTTTCTTTTAGGACATCTAGCTCCAAATTCAACAACAATAGCTTAATTATGTCACCGTTATCGTAATGATTGTTCAATATGATGTAGATAGATCAAACAGATTTCCTTCCTATGTTTATGCGAATAAAAACACCATTTACCATCCTCCATTTTTTTGGTATATACACAAGATTGAAGCAATTTTTGCATTTTTATATGATGTATCGTAAGTCTGAGGATAATATGTTGAAGAAGTGATAGAAAACCTTCATCAGAGCCAGGTAGCTTCAGGGGATTTGAAGAACTGTCTATTTTTGCAACGCGTCTTATTAATTTTTTTTTTGCAATACAGAGATTCTGTGCACATCACACTCTAATCGTATTATGATAGGTTTTAAATCAACATTCTTGTATATACATATATATATATACTCATATGATGCCTACTAACTTGTATATAAAGACATAATTTAGAGTAGTCATTAATTTTAATTATCGCATTAAAAATCTGAGAAAATATTTTTGATAATTTGAAAATGTTATGTTTAATATAAATTGCTAGACAACAGTAGAAACGCCTGTCGAGATTTACGTCACCACTCTGTGGGGTGCCAACCTTTAGAAGACAAGCAAAAACAAAAAAAAAAATCAACATTATCTAACCCTTAGAAGATAGTAATCTTTAACTAAATAGTGGCTGGAATATTTGTTTTAGGTATGTTTTACTATTTTATTGGTGATTATGACTATGTTTTGGTCTGTTTTATTTTTTATGTTTTTGAATGATACATAAATTTAAAATCTGTTTCGATTTAGTAAACCCGCACTATAAAAAATTATTTGTTTTTATTTTAAAGATTTAGGGCACCCATATAAAATTTAATATTCACGGTTATTATTTTACTTTGTAATAAAATTGGCGACAAGAACATATCTTATGCGAACCATATATTATAATATTAAAATCAAAAATATATTATTACAGTATTTTATAACACTAAATTGATGTTAATATTACTCAAATGCAATACAATTCTACATTTATATCATCAATAATATATGCATTATGAGACAACAGTGCTGCTATTATTGCCATTCATCACAATGTTTTCACTATCAATATTTCTGATACTTTTATTTTAACTATATCCTCTTTACATTATCGGTCTCTGAGGGATAATTGAAACAGCTTCCAGTTGGTGTTTCCTAACTGTTGTGATATTATATAAACTTATATATATGTAACGGTTGTGAATAGCATCATTTTAAGTATGTATACTAGTTCTGTAATTGACCGTTTTGATAGAATTTCTAACGCAAATTACTCGGATTCAGGACCAATGTATCAACTCAATATATGTCTATATAAATGGATTTTATTGATGACTAAATTTTATATTTGCAATTTGATCTCCTTATCATTATTTCCATTTGTTCAATCCCTACTGCAATATAAATTATAAATCCGTTAGTTCGTTTATGTTGCTCGCATTTTTGTAGGTACAGTGTAGAAAATTCTTTCTAGTATCACCTCTTTGTACATTATCCACACCACAATGTCGGAAATATTATTCTAACTGTTTGGATAAATGTTACAACGCCCATGCGACAAATAATTTGACTGGTTTGTAATCCAATTGTAGTTTTTCTTACTGTTTCTCAGTCCCACCGGTTTGAACGGGGGCCTTTTAAAATTGTCACAAATTCTATTGTTTCTGACGTAGCACAATATGAAACGGAAATTTGTTTGGGAACTGGCAGTTCTTGAGGTGATGTTACACGACACGTACTTAAGCGAATTTCTCTTCGTAACAGGACCAGATAGTAATCCAGAAAAAATATCGACGACAGCATGATGGATGCTCCCAAATGATATAAGAATATTACTCTGTTTTCAATTTAAATTTTTATACAACTTAATTTGAATTTATCTAAATCGTAAAATTGCCAAATGAAACCTACACCAGGATTGTATGATTTTCATCTAAACATAACCAGCATTATTTTTATTACAAAGTGCATTATGAAACACGATAATAATAATAATATTAATAATAATAATCATAATTATAATAATGAATAAAAGAAGAAAACGAAGAATTAATAATATCTTAATGAGACATAATACTTTCTTATTTTTGTAACATGCTGTAATCGGTTCCTTGCTGTATAAATGCACAATAATACAACATCTCAACAGTACTTTCCTTGTTTCAGTCACCTTTGATAGCGCCGACATACAAAAGATCCGAGTCCGTGATAATAGCCCCCCGCACTCCATAAAAAGAAACCCATTTAATATGAAGCATAAAGAAGAAACGAAAAACGTTTGCTAATTATACCGGCGATCATACTGATCTTATACAAGATCGCATGTCGTTACTAGGTACATCATATGCATATATAGCAAAGTGGCGCTTGGCAAAATAAAAATTGTCATCGGAATATTCTGCAAAAAAAAAAAATAAACAAAAAAAATACTGTTTTCTTAAACGAGTATTTTGCATTTTTGCATATAATCCTTTTTTTTTTCTTGTTAGTTTTTTGTTTTTTTCAACATGTTTCTTATGGGGTATTAATTCATTCTCAGGCGTTTAGTGTTGTACAGTGTATGATGGGAATAAAAAGATTTAATAGTTTATTTTCGGTTTTAATTGCAATGATTGTATGAACTTTTTTTATTGCTATTGTAATGCAAATATTAATTATAAATGAATTCATTAAAATGCAAGTAGTAGTAAGTGCATATTCACTAATAAGAAAAAAAAAGGATCAAACTTCCTTATATACACAGATTCGTACATTTCGTAATTATTAATAATTAATCATAGAAAATATGCTTATGTTATAAAAATAAATCAGTAGAATTTAAATATGCGTTTAAGACAAATTCTAATGGCAGAAATGCGGATTCTTATCTTAAACTACATTGTGCAAATATTTATTGAAAGACAAAGTCACGTTTGTACGTTTTACAGGTTTTTACCTACATGAACGAATTTTATCACAAAAGCAGGATCTCTTAGATCTTCTTATTTTAAATTGTAAGAGACGTTATAGAGGAAAGCTTACCAAATTCTGTATATGCAATTTAAGATAATATACACAAGTATATTACTGTCTACAAGTTTTCTAATGAATAAAATGTTTTATTTGCAATTAATCTATGCCTCTACACTTTCATATAAATTTTGTACGTTTCTTCATGGTATAGAGAATTACTTGCATGAATAAATTGGAAAGAAAATGAACTTGAAGGATAACATTATATGACATTAATAATATTGCATATAAATGTACGGGTATAGTAAATGTTTAAAATCTTAATTTTAGAAGTAATGCTACAGTTTTAATTCCATTTACATATTCAAGTAAAATCTTTCAAGAAAACATTGAATTATTTATGATTTTAGGAATATCTTTTGTGTCATCTATAAATAATCTCGAATTTTGTATAGCTTCGCTACACAATTTAGATTTTAAACTAACAGATTGTATGACCAAATATAATGATCTTTATAATGCACAAATTGATTACATAGGTGCTTTTAACCATTTCTAGCAAAAACATGATCCATGTTTTAATTTATTTACTTTACTCACACAGTGTATTTTCTGCTATCAGCAAAATACAATGCATCTAATCATCAACCCTTATTTTATTGTAAATAAATATCTTGATTCACTGCATATAGTCTCTTTTTTGTCGTTGTTTTCATAAAGCTTCATAAAACTTGATCATAAACTTTAACATATGTAATAGTTCAAGCATCACTCACAATGAAAAATTATATTCACCCGGAAATGGCTTTTAGTGCGGCATTCTATATTGTTTCAACTTTAATAAGAAATAACTATTTTATGTTTGACCCTTCACTTCCTTGTCTCAACAGTTATGATGACAGCCAGTCTTCATTAGCCTGAAAGCATATTCTTTATGATTGCCCGATAACCCGTTAGAATTCATTTAATGTTATTATCTTTTATTCAATAATAAATATAATAAGTGCCCTTTGGTCCTATTTGTTGTTATATACCGAACAAATGCAGCATAGTATGTGTTACAGTGGAACTATAGTTTTACAGCCTCAACATTGGTTCACCTATAATATGTATTGACAATTTGATTCAACATTTCACGTACATTTTTCGAGAACTTTTAATTAAGATCATAGTTTTTCTTATTATGCCTAAATGTTAAAAAAAATTAAAACTACCATTGTTAACCTAAAAAGCTGCATATATTGAAATTTAAGATAAAACTTTACCAAAAATGGCATAGTATATTGGAAATAAATATGATCTTCCGATTTACATTTGATGTTATATATGCATTTGAAATTCCAAATTAAGATCCGCCCTGTGCGACCAATATGATGATTATGATGATGATGATGATGATGATGATGATGATGATGATGATGATGAAGATCCAATAGTCTTAACTGATTAAAATCGTATGCATTTGATTTTTTCGTTCAAGTATCATTTTATAGTGACTCATTTACTCACTTAAGATTGATTCTTAATAAAGTCAGCAGAAACAATTTAATCGAAACAATTTACAAAGAAATCGCAATGCTTATCAATTTAATCGAAATAAGAGTTAATAAAACCAAACTTTGAAATTTTCAGAATAACATCAAGAGATAACCGAATTAAACATTTTTATATAAACTAAATTCATGGGAATGAATAAAAAATTATGTTTAAATTGAAAAATGTTAAACTAAAAAAAAAAAATAAAGTGGCGCCACCGTTGGATACATTTAAGACCACCTATAGCGCAACGACCCTATCGAAAATATACATACAATCGGAAGCAATTTAAATAATCTTCAAAAATATTAATATTAATTGTGAATAAATTAAATTACCTGTTTTTTTTGTTTCTTCATTTGCTCCAATATTGACACAACGTTTTTTTTTCTTCAATTTAGTATTAACATCCAAACAAAAAAAAAAAAACGTCCTGAAAATAATTTACCTATCTCGAATACATATCCATTACAAATTTCTTAAGAGACACCGACAATGTGCATACATCACAGACATATAACATTGAAAATATAAAAAATATATGTTGCAATTTTTAAATCCATACAGACGCCATGAAGATATCCTCACAGTCTCTGTTTTTATAAATGGTTTCAATGTTATACATTTTCTTCTGTTCTAATCATTTAATTGGCTAAAATCGTTATATATTTTTTTTTATAATGAATTGGTGTAAAACTGCCAGGATATTTTCAAATTTCACAATAACAGAACAATGTTTTTGGTAGGCCGCATTAGAATATGTTATAAAAGATTCGCAGTATATAATTAATTATATATGGATAAGATTGGTGAGTTAATTATAATGTCAATTAACTCATGTGTAAAAATACACTAATTATATACAGGAATACGTCAAGTTTTAATAACATTCAACTTTACGCCAATATCTTAATCCCTTTAGCTTTTACTACCAAATATTTAAGGTTTGTAGTGATCATGGAAAGTTTTGCTTTGTTTTTTATCTTGCAAAACGTAACCCTTAATTGAATATCATAACTTATTTTTATAGGATGAATTTTGAAGTATTTTATTTGTACTTTTCAATATTTTTATATTGCCAGTTAAAAATAATGAAATATAATGATCTCAAAAATGTCATTTGTACAAATATGATCACAAACTTTCTAATTATTAACATTACAGAAATCTTCTCAAAACTTTATATTAAATTTCAAATTTCAAATTTTAAGTATAGTTCGACAGTTTCTATATTTTCTTTATAGTACTGCAACTACGACAGAAAGGATTATACGGAATCCTCAAACAATTGTATTTTTTTTACGATTCTATAAAATGTTGAAAATTTTATTTTATTTCTTGTGAAAAAAAGAAAAAGATAAGCTTTTGTGAAAACTTTTAAGTTAAAATTAGTATGCAATGATTATTTAATGATAATTATTAATATTTCGGATATTTCAGCCAAACTTTTATACTTTATTAACTGATCTTATGTATAGCTTGGTTCGGTTTAAATTAAAAGCAGCATTGCATGTTATCATCATCACCATCATCTCCACCTTTACTTCGTACGAGAACATAGTGCATCAACAACCAAACACCTGATGATTTCTGGTCAGTACATTCACTTCACCACTGATACAAACCACTTTAATGAAACTTGTGTATGGACTACCACAATCCCTTTAGTATTTCGAGCACCAGTCGCAGCCCTTGAATGCGTAATTTGACATTTATTTCAACTCAACCATGTCTTGCTAAATACTCGAATATTAAATTTGTCGTCCATTGACGGTTGTTTTACTCTACTCTTGAATTTTACTGTGATTATACAATCAGATATTGATTTCTAGTCGACAAGACCCTGATTTGCATTTTCGGACTCTCTTATTTTGATCAAAAATCTCATCGCCCATTTAACCAGCACTCTATCAATTCTTTCGATACCCGCAGCACGGTAAATTCTTCGGTTACTAATATGCCTATATTCACCCCTAGGCCTTCTGGCATCAGTTAGTAATCGAAGAACTTATCTTATGATTAGCTAATTGAATGTTGTTTTACTTCGACTCTGTGGCCAAGATTGTTATAATTGACAATGCTGTAATCAAAACTGAATCTTTTCAAATGGTTAATAATGTAACAGGATCAATTATAACTATTCGGTCATACATTTGAATATTTCAATTACGTTGTACAAAATTTCTCAGTTACCTTGTTTGTTGATACGTTTTTTTAACCTGTCGACAAACACAACATTAATCCAATCTTTTTAGTTGTCATATATCGTGATCGAGTTACCAGTGACACTCCATAAAGGTAAAGACAAAGATGGGTTCAGTAATCTCGACGATAGTCGTCATCAATATTAATCTACTGACGTTTAAAAATTGCATTTAATCATTAAATACATTTGATTTTTATACAGTGACCGTAACATGACTTGTCTACATTTTTAATCGGTCAAGCTTAGATTTTTTTTTTAAAAACAAACAAATATACTAAATAAAATTAATCAGAAAATAATAAAGACAATTTTTTAATTGGCTATATATTCACTGTAGCAATAAAATTGTATAATAATTAAGTGTCATAAAACTGAATGATCTTAATTCATTACTTACTGACACCTCAAGAATATTTTCTTTCACAATGACTATTCTAATTTAACCTTGTTAGAAAGCAGATGGTAATCTTTTAATTTTGTATTACAAAACATTATACGACTAATGTAAAGCATTTTTATGAGATGTTATATACTATGTGATGAGGATTCAAATAATAAATGTATGTATGCCAAATGTTATTCTAAATTTTTTTTATAGCTTATGGTTTAACCAAAGGTGCATTCCATTGAAATTGATCCAAAAAAAAATAAAAAATGGGCATTTTATTAAAAAATTGTATCTAAAACATAAATCTTCTCAATACAAGGGTGTTTGTTTAAATATAATATTCATTTTGACAGGTTAAATATAAGGGTAAAAAGCGAAAAATTGATTTGTGCAACTCGGTGGGTGTTATTTGTTTTAGTTCGATTATTATGGTAGTTTTGTTTTTTGTTGCATAACATATTTGATGAATAGTTCGTTTAGATATCAGTGATGCGCAACCCTTGTGGGATAATGTGACCCATAATTGATAGTAGATATATATTAACAACTGATCCTGAGTATGAATTTTGAGGATAACTGAAACTCAGTAAATATAATGTGACCCAATTGATTGTCGATACACCATTCTAGTCATGTGTCCATTTCAGAATATCATCGACCGATCGCCTCAGTTCCTACACTTCCTTCAATTGACAATGTTATTCATCGGTTACGAATCTATCAGTCTACAGTCAATTCTCGTTTGCACCTGAGGCACCTATTAACGAAAATTTGAATTTTTTACACGGTGGTATTTGCCACCTTCTAACTTTTGCAACTATAAAATAGTAACGACAAATAATTTTGCTTTTAAAAATACAGAAATTTAGACCATTTGAAATTTTCGACGCTCAGACACTATTTAGCATACCAAACATTTGCTGATCCTTCTTTATGTGGAACCTTATATCTGGTTTACCACCACCACTATTCAAAAATACTACTTTTATATCACTGATCGCAAGTACACATGTCAAGTACCCATATTCATTAGTTTCGTCTTTGAAACATTAATTCTTACATTGACCTGTGGGTTATATTCCGCAAATTGTATAGTGTATATACTCGTAATTAGCAATTTATTTCCCATAATATTTAAATGTATTTGAATATAATTTAACTGAATTTAACTGAACAAACTTCTCTATGAACTGCGTGTACTATCAATTTTAAAATTATATGTTAATAAATTGATTCAGCGAGGTAATATGCCACACCAGTGTCCACACACGCGCTCATGTTTATTTATGTTGTAATGATGATTTAATTTCGCCACCACTTGATGTAGAATCCTTGATTCATCTTATATTTATGGTATATCTTTGTCTATAGTTCACCATATTATTGTGTCCCCTAATTCTGTTTTATTCCCGATTTGAGGCCATTTCTTGACGTTTCCCGGGCAATATAAGCGACTCAGTAGCATACTGCCAAGGTTGGCAGGATTAAATGTTAATTCCTAATCAATTGAACATACGACTCCATCCATATAAAGAAAAACTTATATATTTTCTGAACATCGATCAAAAAATGATAGATTGTATATGAAAGAAAAAGGTTATTTATCACTGATTTAGATGCAGTTTTATTGTGTTATGGGATAGTTGTATATACTCGTATATATTTTGTACATCCTCGTATTGCTAGTTCTTCTTATACCTGCTAAAATTATATGCATTTGGTTTAGAATTAATTTTTCATTCAGTAAGTTCTAACATTCAGTTTTAATATAGTTGTGCAACAATTAATTAAGTCAGGTAAATTTTTTTTTCGAACGAAATGTTAGTTTTGAAAAACCAAATACAATTTCAATTCTGTCTATATATATATAAGGATACTTAACAGGACGAAAAAAAATTTGAATGTCAAAAGTATGGATGTTACGACTATTATGTCGAGTGAATAAAAATACATGTTATTATGTTTCACTTATTGAAATATTTCAAATATAAAATTAGCCTTCAAACTGTGTAATTATTTAGAAAGAAACCATCAGATTGATTATAGAAGCATGGATAAGTAGGTAATTATATGAGGCTTGAAATTTTTAAAAGTAATAAAACAAATATTGTGGTTTCTGTTCATTAGAAAAAAATATATAAGAAAGTATAGAGGAAAAGTAGTGTATCTTTTATAATAGATTAGTTGAATTTCTGATAGATGATATACATTTGCTTCTTCGGTGTTAATCATTGGGAAAGAACTTTAATATATCACCACTAAATAAGTGTCAACCATATGAGTGAGATACACTTTAGGATTGCACGTTTTGTAGCGTAAATAGCATGACTTAAAACGTATAAACTTCACCTTAATGTGACTAAATGAGAATAAATGGATGGAAACCAATGAAAGGGACGAATGAAATACATTTTAGTTGATATTATATGCATATTAAATGATCAGAATTTTGCCCTTTGCATTTATTTTGTATAAAAGTCTGAGTATGTTACAATGTTTCAAACCAATTAATTTGATGGACGAAAATGACAACAACCGAGTACAATCCAAGACATATAAATCATTATATAATATCATTCAGTTACTCATGAAATCATCGAAAATTGAACCAGAAACCAAAATGTGTCGTAGTTTGAATACTAAATCTGCTATCATTATGTTCACCATAAATTATACATATATACTACACTGAGTAACCAAAAGCACTTTATGGTATGTCTACGTGAAACCTACTCAGCGTCTATAAACCTAGTATGCAATATACAATTAAAAAAAATTATGTTTACGACGAATGCAGTGTTTCGTCAATAAAATAGAGTCAGTAGATCAGTGTACATAAATTAATTCTCAGTAACCACACAGATCATACATACATTATAATAACTAGAATATCGATCACCAAAATACTTTAACTTTCACATAGTATGAAAATATTGTGGTTCATCTGGGTATTACTGACACTTTACCATGAACTTTTATAGAGTTCCATATATATATATATATATATATATATATACATGTGTATATATATATATATATATACATATATATATATGTAAATATTTATAAACAGTTTTTTTTATCGCTAATTTCTGAACTATTTGAGTACTTACAGAATTTCACTTAAACCGTCATTAGTATATTACTTTATCATAAAACGTACAATTTTTTAAAAATCGTATTTCTAAATCATATATATTTGACTAATTTTTTTTCATTTAATCTGTTCCTGAAATTGTCCTCTTTTATATGGTCTTCCTTATACAAATTTAATTTGTATGGGTATAGTACAGTGGGTGATGCGATACCCATCCATGATGGAATGTTGTATATAACTGGCAGGATACATAACCAGATATGCTTGAATTTTTCACATTATGTTTACGTTGACTATATGTGGACTGACTTAAATATTTCAATATAGAAGAAGTATTTTATATATATCTATAAATGTATAGAGATGCCAAATATATAGTTCTACATGTAATTCTTATTATACGAGTATATATATATATATATATATTTATATATACATATACATGGGTATATCAAATATAATAGTCAAAAATATTCTAGGTTTAAGAAAATAATTTGAGCATCTCTAAACGTTTCAATTCTATATAAGAGGGGGTCATCTGTGGCTGAAAGGTCAACAAGAAGGGTGTTGCTTAGCAACTATATATAGCCTTTTCGTAGTACAGATAACTTGGCCGTTTGACTGCTGATATATAAAAGTTGGAAAACAGAAAATCATACGTATATTTACTGTACATTCATAATATATTCTTATTTATACACAATTTTAGAAATCGTTAAAATTGCTTTTTGTATAAATTAGAATGCGACACATTTTAATGTTCATTCACCAGAATGACACTATTTTCATAGTATCTACACTTGAGAATGAATACACCATGCACTTTCATTTGTTTTGTTTATAACGTTCAACAACATCTACGCTAGAACTATGCAGTTAAAACAATTATAGTTGTCACAATTCATTAATATTTTGAAATTTTTAAACGGGTACAAAATATTACATGACAGACCCGATTTTTCATCGATTCTTTCTAAAACCATTTTGCTCATCACAGTTTTTAATTTTGGAAATTAATTTACCATTTATAACGTTGGTTAATTTGAAGTTAATTTGAAATTAATTTGAATTACGTATACAAAAGACGCGACAGTTGTCCGAAATGCTAAGTGGGTTATGTGTGACAGTTTACACAAATTTCTTTTAAGTTTAAATTTCGTGTATTGCACGACAAATTATTATTATATAATAATACAAATTGTATGGTCTGCTAGGATGTCATGTCTGAAATGAGAGTTTCTCCAATAAATGAAAATGATTTTTTTTTGCCAAATATAATTTCAAATGTGGATTTGTGGAGTGAAGACAAAGAAAATCGGAGTTATAACAACTATCATAAAGTGATGAGATTTATAGCACTATTATGTCAAAATGCATCTGACATCGAATTCGATAGAAAATATGTGACTGCCTTTCTAAATAAAAATAATGAACACAATTCGATGTTAAACGCATTGCATACTAGGATCGATTAATATTAAGAACTCAAAAAAATAATAATATATACAGTTTACCTCCTATATATACCAATATTAACAATCATGAATAATAAAAATTATATTTCAAGGTACAACCTTTAAATTATATTACTTTAATGTAATTTATTGTATTTTCGTTGCGGTTTTTCCTGTTTTACTGCTGCATTGCACCTATACAATGGGAAAACTTTTCAAATGACTGTTCAATAAATTTAAATATTATCTTATTTTTAAAGAAAATTGACTACTTTGTAGAACGACATAAAATTTGATACTCCTACATATCCTTTATTT